>JACXGJ010006849.1:0-32735 GCA_016801105.1 Esox niger
TTTCCCATGTAATGGAATGGGGGTGCAAAATAGTGTCATTTTTTTTGGTGATTTTTTTGCTTTTTTTTTTAGCCAAAGGGGTTGTGATACCCATATACACTCACTATAGATGTTTTCTTTTACAGAAATTATTCTAGGACCCCAAATGTGCATGTAGTGAAATCCGGCCTAAAATAGCCTGGATCAATGAGGGTTAACTGATTGCATTATCCACCTCTGGGTCTCCAATGGTACGACCAGGGAGCAGGGTGTCTTATCGGGAAAATGGTCCAAACTTCAAGCTCATAGCCCAAGTTTGAGTGTCTGGCTCATATAACAGGTGTTTTTGTCTTGATAATACAACAATTGTGTTTTCACAACTGTCCGTAACCTTTTTAAAATTAATACAGACTCTCTGGATTCCTCAAAATGGTCTTGAGCATAAAAAGAATGTAATGCAACTTCTTCTGTGTTGAAATCACGCTGTGTTAGATGTCCTTGGGTGCCTAGAATAGGATCCACCAAATAAATAAATGCTATTATCATCATTATAATAGTTTGTTTGGGTTAAATGGCTGTAATATGGCAATATGAGTGAATACTTGGACAGCCCCATAAGAACTAACTAGAAATATGTGATTTTTTGTGCTTGCAGAGAAACTGTTGTCATACTGTCTCCTAACGTTAAAGCTTTTCAAGAGTTTAAAACTTTCTTGACAAAGGCTTTTATGAAAGGTAGGCAGAGATTTCCCAACGTGTAGCGCTTTTGTCCTGCAACTTAACCACAATTGTGTACCCATTGTTACAACACATACAGTTTGATTTTGCCGTTGATCTGGATTTGCCGCCTAGCGGTTCCCTAGTGATCAAGGCCTTTGAGCCAGTAACAAAATGAAAAAGCGTGTTGCCTTATCCCTGAGCAAGGCACACATCCCATAAAGTGTGCACTTTTGTCATTTAATTGTGACAACTACGCCATCTGCTGGCCATCCTCCCCCTGCAGGAGGATGGCTCGATGTCACCGGCCTTCTAACAGCACCGCACATCATCAATCCATCACACCTGTTGTCTTGTTTAGCGCACCTGATCATCATCCAGTCATTTCACCTCCAGTATATATGTTCCCTCTGCTCCCTCTGTCTTTGTGTGTTATTGTCTCGGTATTGATGAGCACAAATCAGCTCCCTTTATTAAAATATATGAATCTACAGTCATCGTCTCCGCATTCTGCTTCACCTCCGTCTGATCTAAACGCTGACAGAATAACACACCATTCTAAACGTGTTGCGGAGGTCATACAGGACCACACCACCATCCTGGCCAACCTAGGCGCTACCATGGCTAAGTTCAACGCCTATAGTTGGCCCAGTCCGCTCCCGCAGCACCGGCCCTATTACCGCCCCCCCAGCCTGCACTTACCGGAGTTGGAGTGGTACACATTCCGCTCCCCCGGGATTACGACGGGACGGAGGACCGCTGCCAGGGTTTCCTGCTTCAGATAGACATCGCACTCCAGTCGATTCATCCTGCGCCAACCGATGCCCAGAAGATCTCCTCACTCGTCTCCTGCCTGTCCGGCAAAGCCCTGGAATGGGCCACCGCCGTCTGGAACACCGAGGGGCCCTTCCAGGGCAGCTACGCCGTCTCCGCATTCTGCTTCACCTCCGTCGGATCTAAACGCTGACATTAATGCAAAAAAATTGACTGTCAGTAGAGGTCAAAAGAGGGTGGAAATGTATTTTCAGTCAATGAAACAGCAAGTTTGAAAGTACATTATGCCGTTGAGCATTTCAAATAAGTGGAAAACATTTCCTGTTTTAGAATATATAATAAAAAAAAAAAAATGAATATTTCTAGATCAGTCTAAATGTTTCCCAGAGCAATACCAAAACCATCTCCTGTGTTCCAAAGACTCCACTCAATAAAGGACACAAAATTATCTCTAACTGTTCATTTGTAAAGAATATATCTGTAAGCGCACCTGATGAGGGTGATTTTTACTCCTCAGCTTTTGGTTGAACGCCTGGCTTGTGGGTGACGTTTTCACAGCAAATCTAAACACAACTCTGCTAGATCTCGAGTGTCCTGATTGGAATGGATGTACATATGAGTTTGTAGCTCCAATCCTTGGGACATGATTATAGAATACAACTGCCACTGATACAATATGTGTGGTTATATCTAAAGAACTGCATGTCTTAGCGGATAATGACGAAGAGCAGAGTATTCCCCTGGATCTCCCCTTTTGATTGATATACACGTGTCTTAGTGGTGTCTCTCATTGGGAAACCCCAACCTCCACAAAAAGAACCACAAAGGCTGCATTCTGGTAATGCATTTAATAAAGAAGAAATATGGTTTGGCAAACACAAATATAGGAACAAGGCGGCACACAATGACTTCACCAAATTCAATAACACCTGCTTGATGATGGTTTGATGTCCTTATTCTGAACCCTAGATCAGTCATGTGGTGTTTCTCAAATCCTGAGGGTATAAACGAGGAACAGGAGTGCTCCATCAGTACTGACTACAGACTGGAGACATGCTGAAGTTCATCCTGTTGAATGCTCCCACAACCCTGGTGGAAAATACAAACTGTGACTCTTTTTTTTCTTGCTCAAATAATTCTCTTCTGTTTTCTTTCACATACTTTTTCTAAATTTGATTTTTTTTATTCCATTCCTTTCTTTCTATCTATGACTCTCGTGGAGGTGTAAAATATGTTGAATGTGTAAATGATCATCTGATGAAACTAATAGTGTTTTAATTGTGTCTCTTGTCTTGTCTTTTCTGACTGCATCCTGTATAGTGCTAAGTGAGGATCTGGTGTTCTCGCCCAGATACCTGGAAGATGTACCTCAGACCAGAGTTGCAGGTGGTGAGGTCGCCAAGCCCCACTCTTGGCCCTGGCAGGTAAGACATTAGACTTCTCTTAGTCAATAGTAAACTAATCTGGGTAACAACACATATCTGATCCTAGATCTGTATGTAAGTCAATCAGTGGTGTCTGTTTAGTGAAAACCAATGTATTGCGGAGTGTAAAGTTTTATCATTATATTTCCAAATAAATTCTGTTATAATATCCACCCCAGAAAATGAATGTAGGTTAAAGTCAATATTACACCACCTAATTTCTGCTCTCAACATCACAGTTGGTGGTTCCTAATAATAATGTATACATTTTTACAGTGACTGTAAGTGTCAACAAACCGGCTGCATGGGTGAAGTGTAGCTTACACAACCCGATCTCCACCCACTGTCCAAACTTATACAGACCATAATTAATAATTACTATTTAATTAAATAGACCAATCAAATTTAACACAGTAACTTTATATTTCTAAAATGACAGATTATTAAAAAATATGTGACAATTGACAATTGATTAAATGTGACAATTGACAGTGTTTTTCTAACATCTTAACATTTGTCTATGAACATTTCCCAGTAATATGATAACTTGAAAAAT
This sequence comes from Esox niger, assembly GCA_016801105.1. Classification (NCBI taxonomy): domain Eukaryota; kingdom Metazoa; phylum Chordata; class Actinopteri; order Esociformes; family Esocidae; genus Esox; species Esox niger. The sequence continues at coordinate 3,451 of JACXGJ010006849.1, forward strand.
CTTCCTAGATATTTCACCCTGGCTCAGGTGAACAACAGATATGTAAGGAAACAGGATGTTGATTCCTCCATTACATTCCTCTGTTACATTGAAAATGAAAGGGCCTATAAACCCTCAGGTTTGACATTCTGCTCCTCGAACCCTCAGGTTTGTCATTCTTTTCTTCTAACCCTCAGATTTGACATTCTTTTCTTCTATCCCTCAAGTTTGACATTGCCTTCCTAAAACTTTCCACTGAGGCCACCCTGACCACTGCTGTCTACCTTAAGGCTCTCCCTCCCTCTGGATAGATCCTGCCCAACAACAACCCCTGTTACATCACTGGATGGGGACTCACCTCCAGTAAGTTACACAAGTAAATAACAGTAACAATTGTCAAGGTTTTGGCTACAAAATAAATGTGTACAGCTCTGGAAAAATGAAGGGACCACTGCAAAATTATATTTTTTACAGTTTATAGGTAGCTGATTTCATTCTATAAATTACTGACAACATTACTTCCAAATTCCAAATATAAAATATTGTCATTTAGGGTAATTTATTTGCAGATTGGTCAACTGGTTAAAATAAAAAAATAAAAACACATGCATTGATTTCAGACCTTAAATAATGCAAAGATAACAAATTCATAACATTTTTTCAACAACAAAATTCCAGAGGTTTTCAATGGGGTTCAGGTCTGGAGATTGGGCTGGCTGTGGCAGGGTCATGGTGGTCCTCCATCCACACCTTGATAGACATGGCTGTGTGGCATGGAGCATTGTCCTGTTGGATAAACCAATTCTCAGAGTTGGGGAACATTGTCAGAGTAGAAGGAAGCAGGTGTTCTTCCAGAATAATCTTGAACTTGGCTTGATTCATGCATCCTTCACTAAGACAAATCTGTCCAAATTCAGCCTTGCTGAAGCGTCCCCAGATCATCACAGATCCTCCACGTTTCAGGTGTGAGACAGTGTGGCTTGTAGGGCTCTCCATGTCTCCGTCTAACCATTAGACAACCTGGTGTTGGGCAAAGCTGAAAATGTGACTCGTTAGAGAAGATGACCTTACTCCTTTGTTCTACCATTCAATTCTTATGGTCTTTTGCAAACTTCCGCCTGGCTCTTCTGTGCTTCTCATTGTCGAAGGGCTTTTTTCGAGCTTTGCACGACTTCCGCCCTGCACCTAGGAGCCTGTTTTGAACCGTCCTTGCTATGCGCTTCATCCCAGCTGTTTCCCATTCTGTTTGTAGGTCACTTGATGTCATTCTACGGTTGTTGAGTGACATTTGAATGAGTTCACGGTCATCTCAATCAGTGGAGGGTTGTTTTCCCCTCTGCCAGTCTGTTGCTTTGTTGTCACCAATGTCTGTTGCTTGGCCTTGTTCTTATGAACCACCCTCTTTGATATTTTCAGGATGGAAGCAACTGACACTCACTGTATCCCCCTACCAGAATGTAACCCTTCTTTTCTTCACTCAAGGCTTTTCTCTTCAACTATTTTGTCATACTGAATAGTTATTTTTTATTCAAATTACCTTTGAAGTACTACTAGCACTGTTTTTGAGATCTAGCTGGTCCAAAGCAGTGGTTTATATACTTTTCCTCGTTAAATTAGATTTGGTTTAGATAATCACCTAATCATTACCTCATTCAGTAAAATGAGATGTGCCTGAGTTAGAATTTAACAGACACTGGAATGGAATGGCTGGCATACTCGTTGAGATGCTAATTTAAGAAGAATTAGGAGTGGTCTCTTAATTTTTTCCAGAGCTATATTTATTATTATGTCAGAGTAACTGTAATGATCTTTTGATTTGGTTGTCTGTTTCCCATCTTTTTTTCTTCTTACTTACATGTCTTCTGTCCTTCCTATAGCTGGAGGTTCTCTGTCTAACAGCCTGAAGCAGGCTTGGCTGCCCATCGTGGACTTCCAGACCTGCTCCAGACCTGCCTGGTGGGGATCTGCTGTTATACCCACCATGATCTGTGCCGGTGGAAGATCCAATGCTGGGTGCAATGTAAGACCAGTGTAGAGGAAGGACTGTGTTGAATACAGCCGCTAATTAGGGGACAACCAATCGGTTCATAATTTGATATACTATATACTATTTACTTTACTTCCTCCACAGATCACCGGTTGATGAGGAACATGGTCTTAGAAACAGACAGTGCTCAAGAATCTGGAGTAAAGCTTTACATCTACTTTTAACTGTACTGTCATATTTCTGGGCTAAAGTTAACATGGAGATTGTGTGTATCACAGATGAAACAGTATCCCACAAATGAATACAATAATGATCACAAACATTCTGGTATTATATTTATTTTCTTAAATTGTGGAGTATTCTCACATTTTAAATATGAATTCCAAACTTAATATTGATTCTATTAGATTAATATTGAATTCAGGGTTTTCAAGTGTCCGTAAAACATTTCAAAGCAAATCTTTAGTAGGGCACACTGAGGATGCATCAGCCCTAAAAACACCACTCAAATTAAAACGTTCACAATACTAGAAATAGTTGGTTGAGTTGCTCAATGTGATTAGAAATGCCAAGACTAGAACAGATGTTATTCCTATTCTACATGTTACAGAGGCATCATACTTCTTCCTAAACTTTAGATAAAATATTTGGATTTTCCCGATTTTTTCAACATTGCTTAACCAACACATAAATGTCAGGGGAAGGAATAAAAGAAATTATGACAGCGTGGATTTGTTTTATCCCAGTGCAAACATATCTCAGTGTACTCCCTGGTGACGCCACAAAAAAACCCAAACGCTTGGAGCAAAATAATAAGTTGTAAAATATCTTGCTCGTATTAGCAAAGCATGCCACATTACTTTTCATGTGAAGGAAATGAATTGAAATACAGTAGTTGTTCTATGCTTTAAACCTGAATGGTCATAGATATATTGTAAAGAACATTTCAATTTACCTTTATTCATAGAGAGAAAACCAAATGAAAAAAAAAAGTTTGTGTAACTAAACATCATTTATCCCAGATCTGTCTGTGAGTCAACCAATCAGTGGCGTTTGTTTGGTTAGTATTGAATTCAGGGTGGTGTCATGTTTCCCAGCATCCGTAAAGCATGCTTAAACCATCAAAATAGAACATAAAAAACTTTGAGTAAACTGAATTTTTGTTTCATTCTATAAACTACTGTCTATATTACTCCCAAATTCCAAATACAATTATTATCATTTAAGTTTTTATTAATTGAAAATAACTAAATAACCAAAGAATATGCATTGTTTTCAGACCTCAAATAATGCCAAAAAAACAAATTCCTATTTATATTTCAACAACGAAAAACTATAGTGTAACTTAGGAACAGTTCCAAAATCAATACTTGTCGGAATAACCCAGCTTTCATGCATCTTGGCATGCTGTCCACCAGTCTGTCACTTTGCTGTTGGGTGAATTTATGCCACTCCTGGCACAAACATTCAAGTAGCTCTGCTTTGTTGGACCGCTTGTGACCATCCATCTTCCTCTTGATTAAGGTCCAGAGGTTTTCAATGGGGTTCAGGTCTGGAGATTGGTCTGGTCATGACAGGGTCTTCCTCCATCCACACCTTGATTGACCTGGCTGTGTGAAATGGTGTATTGATCTGCTGAAAACACAATTCTCAGAGTTGGGGAACATTGTCAGAGCAGAAAGAAGCAAGTGTTCTTCCAGGACAACCTTGTTCTTGGCTTGATTCATGCGTCCTTCACTAAGACAAATCTGCCCGATTCCTGTCTTTTTGAAGCATCCCCAGATCATCACCAATCCTCCACCAAATTTCAGGTGTGAGACACTGTGGCTTGTAGGCCTCTCCAGGTCTCCGTCTAACCATTAGATGACCAGGTGTTGGGCAAAACTGAAAATTTGACTTGTCAGAGAAGATAACCTTACAAAATTCCTCTGCTGTCCAATCTTTATGGTCTTTCGCATACTCTTTTGTTCTTCTCATCAATGAAGAGCTTTTTTATAGCTTTGAACGACTTCAGCCCTGCCCCCAGGAGCCTGTTTTGAGGAGCCTGTTTGGTTCAGGTAATCAATCAATCAAATGCATAGTATAAAGCCCATTTTACAACCGCAATTGTCGCAAAGTGCTTTCACTAAACACCTGGCCTTAAACCCCCGGGACCAAACAACAGTAGTGATGAACTTCAGTGGCTAAGAAAAACTCCCTAAGAAAGTCCAAATTGTAATAGTTTTATGTATGTGGGCTGAGCCCAGTCTATTTAAAACTAGTCCAGATCAGAAGCATGACCAGACGGACAAGGACAGAGAGACGAGGGGGGGGGTCAGCAGAGTGGCAGCTGAAATAATCCGTTGTCGTCTTGATCTGCAACACAAGCAGGAAGTCTTTGGACAGGGACCACAACGAGTCAGGCCTGGTACTCCGCAGGTGTTGGTTAAGACCTCATGTCCTTCTAAGTTTAAAACGACAGAAAACTGAAAATGTTGACCCTACTCTTCCAGCACAAGAATATAGCAGCGTAATTACTTAATTAGTACCTCATTAAGTAAAATGTGTTGGAATTTATTGGACACTGGAATGGAATGGCTGCCAGAGCTGCATGTATGTTACTAATATGTCTAACATGAGCATGAATGTTGTATATAACATATATTTAGTTTGATCAACACATATGCAGATACACCGATGAGCCATGACATTATGACCACCTGCCTAATATTGTGTTGGTCCTTTTGCTTCCAAAACAGCCCTGATCCATCAAGGCGTGGACTCCACCAGACCTCTGATGTGTGCTGTGGTATCTGGCACCAAACAGTCCTGACCCATCAAGGCATGGATTCCACCAGACCTCTGAATGTGTGCTGTGGTATCTGGTACCAAACAGCCCTGACCCATCAAGGCCTGGACTCCACCAGACCTCTGAAGGTGTGCTGTGGTATCTGGTACCAAGACATTAGCAGCAGATTCATTGAGTCCTTTAAGGTGCAATGTAAAGGTGGATGGGGCCTCCTTGGATTAGACCTGTTTGTTCAGCACATCCCACAGATGCACGACTGGATTGAGATCTGGGGAATTTGGAGGCCAAGTCAACACCTTGAACTCGTTGTGTTCCTCAATCCATTCTTGAACCATGTTTGCTTTGTGGCAGGGCTCATTATCCTGCTGAAAGATGCCAATGCTTTAAGGGAATACCGTTGCCACAAATTAGGTGTGGAACATTTCGCTGGTTATGGATAAACAAGACAGTGAAAAACAGATAGTAAAAATCACTGAGAAGGCTGTAGCAGAACACCAGCTAAAACAAGTCCAACCATACAAGCTTAAACATAAATCAAACATAAAACATAACTGATCTCTTCTGGAAATGTGAGGAATGGATAAAAGAGGCTGAAGCTGAGCTGAAGATTGTTGCCACATTCCATTTTCCTAGGAAGTTGGAACGCCGAACTGGGAATGATGTCACACCCAAGTTAACCCAAGTTGATCGCGTTCCAGTGTCCAAAGTCGGGAAACAAGATGGACACCCCCTTGAATGCCTTTGTTGTGCTTGCCCTTTCAGAATATATTCAATGTTTTTCATTGCATTTCATTGTGTAGAAATTTTTTTTGACAACTTTTTAATTGGCCATTCTGTAACCAGTATCCTAGACTGTATCCTGGATAGGCGAGTGCTCTTCAGAATATTGGAACCTAACTGTAAACATGATTATCCTATATAATTCATAATACTAGTCTGCTAAATGGCATAGGGTGCTGCCATCTTGGATTATTGACTTCTGACTTGAGGGGGAATTCAGAAACGTCCATCTTGAAACTCGGAAATTCCGACCTCGGAGTACAAATGGAATGCACAATGAGATAAACAAATAGTAGGTCCACATTATCAAAATCGATCCCTAAACGTCCAAGTAGACAATGTGGAAGCATTTTGTAATCAACTTCCTCAATCAGAATAATAATTAATAGCAAGGGCCGTAGCTTAGTTAGCCACTAAAAAGGAAAAAGGAAATTGGCATGCAGAGAAAAGATGCAGGGAGGCTTGACTTCAAGGGAAATAAAATAAAGGGGAAGAGGCAGAGTCTGAGGCGTAGCAAAACAGAATAGAAGTTGGAATAATGGCTAGAAAGGAGAAGCACTGTTTGCAGATGGACGCAAGAACTGAAGTTTTGCTAAAATATGAGAACATACAGGTGAATATGAGCATAACTGAAGATGAACAGGTTGGTGAAACCATGGTGAACACTACCTTTCAACCAGCACCACTGCATGACTCACCTACACCCAAAGATAAACATGATGTTCAGCCATCAGTGCCTCAAGGAGCCTTGCCTATATGGAGCTTGGAACTGACCAGTGCTTGATAGTCTGTGCTAGGCCATCTCTCAGCAAGCCACCGTCACATGATATCTTGTGCATCATTACTTCCTGATCTCATGATCACAAATGTCAAGGGTGACCCGCTTAAATATAAATTATTTGTTAGATCCATTGGACATGGAGATGAAGGTCACACTGATGACAATCGTGATCACCTACAATTTTTGCTGCAATAAACAAGTGGACAACCACAAAAACCGGTTAAGAGCTGCATCCACATGGAATTTTCCGTCGGTTATGCTAAAGAAAAACAAATGCAAAAGGATTTTTTTGGGGATGAAACAAGAAAGCATAAACCTACATAAAGGGGGATTTGCAGACTATCAAGCCTGAAGATGGTGCTGCGCTAAAGTACTTTGCATTATATCTTACACGCTGTTGTTCCCAAACTTCCTTTTCTATTTCCGCTAACAATTCTTTAGTATTCATGTGCAGCAGTTTAGGGTGCAATCAAAATCATTCTTGACCAGCAGCTGTGCCAGAGATGTGTAACTGGGGGAGCTATGAGGGGCTAGCTTGTTTATAGCAGGTGCTAAAGAATTTTGATACCATACCATACAATGAATCCCTGTGGCATATAGTATGTGCAACGAGTGATAGCGTAATCACCATGCTATCCCTATGTATCAATTACGTACAAATAAAGAATTTAGTCATGATGGTTCATATTAAACTGCTGATTGGTCAATATTAGCTAATTTGACGCGTCAAATCATGTTACTTCATGTGTATTTTTTTTAGACACAAAGGCATAAACCCGGGCTTATCAGTTTATCACTGATATTAGATTTTCAGTATATTTCACTTCACCTGTAACTTCACTTCACCTGTGGTCATAATGTTATGGCTGGTCTGTGTAGTATCTCATATACATAAGTACTTGGAAGTATTTGGAAAACACCCAAAGGATTTGTGCCAAAATAGCGTGGTATTTGAATTTGTTCATAATTCCCTCCACCCTGACAAAGGACCTGCTACCAGCTGAAGAAAAACAGCCCCAAAGCATGATGTTGCCACTACCATGCTTTACTATGGGTATGGTGTTCTTTGAGTGATGTGCAGTGTTTTTTTTGCTCCAAACATGCCATTTGGAAATATGGCCAAAAGGTACAACCTTGGTTTCATTAGACCATAACAAATTTTCCCACGTAATTTTGGGAGACTTGATGTTTATTTTAGCAAACATCTGCAGGTTTTGGATGTTTTTTTTTTAAGAAAAAGTTTTCATTTTGCCACCCTACCCCATAGCCCATTAATATGAAGAATACACAACGTTGTCACATGTAGCAAAAAGCCAGTACACGACAGAAATTCCTGCATCTCCTTTAATTTTGCTGTTGGCCTCTTGAAAGCTTCCCTGCCCAGTTTCTTCTTGACTTTTTATAAATTTTGGAGGGATGTCCAGTCTTTGGTACTGTCTCTGTTGTGCCATATTTTCTCCACTTGATGACGACTGTCTTCAATGTGTTCCATGGTTTATCAAATGCTTTGGAAATTCTTTTGTACCCTTTTCTTGACTGAAACTTTTCAAAAATGAGATTCCTCTGATGCATTTGGAAGCTCGCTGTGCACCATTGCTTTTGCTCTGAGATGCACCTTAGAAAATGTCTGGAAAATCTGAGCTTTTTTAAATGATTAAATGATGGCAGGTTTTTAATGACTTCTGTTTGAGTTTGAATGTGATAAGTTTATTCTGAATACAGCCACATTCCCAATTATAAGAGGGTGTGCACACTTATGCAACTAGGTTATTGTAAGATTTTTATTTTTCATTTTGCCCGCTCGAAGATTTCAGTTTGTTTTTCAATTTATTGTTATCTTGTTTTTTTGTCTCGTTCTTTTGGCACTTTAAAAAAAACCTGGCACTTTAACAGGGCCATGTTGACTATTTATATCCATTGTAATTTATGCAAAAGCTTGTTACCATTAAATGTAAAAATGACTTTGTCCTAATCTAGTATTGGCATTTTTATAACTGTATCCTCAGCAGGATGGGTGAAGGATGCCTCCTTGCAGAGCAAGAAACCAATTCTAGAGTGTCAGCATTCTGGCCGAACATCAAGATATATTAAATAGATAATTAGGAGTAAAAAGGAGTAGGTGGAGATTGGCATAATTAGGTGGACAATCTTTTGTGCTCCAGGTACCAAAAGAGATTTAATAATGAATATATTGTACTAACATGATAATCTTGTAAACAACCCAAAGTAAGTCTATTTTCCAGTGGTTAATACTTGAGCAATGACTACAATAACACCAACTTGACATGGGAACTTGTGTAAAGTTTGAAACACAGGCTTTTCAGTAGAAAAAGGCAGAGAGTGGTTTCACACAGTTTAGCAAAAAAGTATTTGCATACATTTTTTTAGCCTGATGTTAGTGGCATGCATCATAAATGACAATCCACATCAGAACTGCAACTTGTCATTCTTTTGGAAACCATTAATGGTGTCACCGTTCCACCTGAAGCTCCCCCAGCTGGTGCGCCGAGGCTCCTGCGGTCGGCGTCACCAACCTTCTAAAACCACTGCCCCTGTGTGTGTCATTATCAGACGCACCTGGTTCTTATTTGTTATTTAGTGTAGGGGTATAAATGTCTATTGATTAGGTTGGGGTTTTGTGGGTTATTGCTCAGTGTCTAAGAGCCTGTACGTGTGTTGCTGATAGCTGCATTCTCTTAAAATATATAAATATTATTGCAACCTTTCCCTGCGCTTGACTCCGTTATTTGAACAGCGCCGTGACAAATGGGGAGCATTTCAATTTATTTAGCATATTCATTCTGTCACATTCTGCTTTCAGATGAAGATAAAATATCTAAAAAGCCTAAACCATTTCAGCAATGGGTTGTGATTTCTCAGTTATTTTACGCATAAAAAATCACTAGTTAATAATGGCCAATACTTTTAATGACAAAACGAGTACACAATTTGATTGAAAGGTTCTTTATCAGGAAAGTGCTATTAAAAGAACCTCAAGGGCATTGGAAGAACCATTTTCATATAAAGTTGTAGCATGGAGAACAGAGGATGTATAATAAAAAGAACAAAGACATAACTGAGTTTCAAGGTTTATTTCTCAACTGCACTGAAAAACACAGCGTCATCCTGCACAATTATACTGTTTTGACATGGCACCCGACACAAACATAGTGAGAATTTAGACGATAAATATATAAGCCAAAAATATATAACCATTCAAAACATGAAGCAATAATATACATAACACTGTACACTAAGAGGATTTAAAAAAGAGTACTGTACACTAGCAGCAATCTGGGAAGAAATATTTAGAATTGTAGATATGGAAAGTATGGCAATAATATAAATAACAATGTCATTTGACAGAATTATTAAATATTGTAGAATATTATTGATAGTTGTGATCAAACATTTGCATACCCTTGGAGAATTGATAATATATGTACGATTTGTAAAGAAAACATTGCAAGCAGGCAGAACACATGTCTTTTATTTCTTATGGGATTTACATTCATTTGTAGGTCATAACAGAATGGCACAAATATAAAACTTAACATGTCCGCTCTTCAATTGTCTGCATACCCTTAGTTCTTAATACTGTGTATATCCCCCTTTAGCATCAATGACAACCTGCAGTCTTATGTAATAGTTGTCTTTCAGGCCCTGAATTTTAGCAGGCGGTACAGCTGACAATTGGTCTTGGAAAAATGCCTCCAGTTCATACAAAGTCTTTGGTCGTATTGAATAAACCGCATGTTTGAGATCTCTCCAGAGTGGTTTGGTGATGGCCACTCCAGCACTTTCACCCTGTTTTGAGTAAAAGCTAGGAAACAGTATCTCTATTCCTGTGTTGATCTGAAATGGTATAATTTGTGCCCATAGTCCAGGAACGCCTATTACATCTATTAAGCTGGCTTGACTTAATATCAGATCTCCAACAATTCCCTCTTGGTAAGTTACATAATATCCTACTACTTGGATACTATGTTTCTCACTGAAACGTGGCTAACAGAAGCTTTTTGTCCTACTGTTTTAAACGAGCTAGCACCAGAAGTCCCACCTACCTGTCAAATCAAACTGGAAGCCAATTTGTGCTAATAATTGATGGAAAGCTGGCAACCTATTCGCTTCTCACTTTAACCTTCTTTGGGTATGGATACATTTTCTGTTCTGTTCTCATCAAGTCTGAGCAAATTACTGAATAGGCACCAATCAGAGGCAGCATTTTTATGATGTCATCATGTAGACCTTGTAGCAGAGTATTTTACAGTATTTTTGAACTACCAAATACAAACCACTAATCTATTTTGATACAAAATATGAAGCCATTTTCATCAACCCTATCAAATACAAATTACAAAATTATATTTTGTATTTGAAATACGTATTCATTAATACAGCCCATTCCTGATCATTTTAATATTAAATTTAGTTATATTAAAATTAAACAATGCAAAATTCTATCAATAAATGTTTAGAACACGAAATATACTGAAAAGATTACAATAAAAATGACACATATAAATGGAATCCAAATAAATAGCTATGACAGATGTAATGCTTAAACACATTGACTAGGAAACAAACAACTCTGGTGTCAAATCTAGATTGGTCAAGTGGTGTTTCTCACATTCTGAGGGTATAAAAGAGGAACAGGAGTGCTCCATCAGTACAGACTACAGACTGGAGACATGCTGAAGTTCATCCTGTTGAGTGCTCTCACAACCCTGGGTGAAAATACAAACTCTTTTGACTATTTTCTCCTTTTTGTGTATCCCTCTCTCTGAACAAGATAATTCTCATACTCATCTATTTTGCTTTCTTTCATGCATACATTTTCTACATGAGACTTTTAATTTCAATTTTGATTTCTCTTATAATGACTATATCTGTAAAGGACCATCTGATTGAAACTGATAGTGTTTATAATTGTGTGTCTTGTCTTGTCTGACTGTATCCTGTATAGTGCTGACTGAGGATCTGGTGTTCCAGCCCAGATACCTGGAAGATGTACCTCAGACCAGAGTTGTAGGTGGTGAGGAAGCCAAGCCACATTCCTGGCCCTGGCAGGTAAGACATTAGACTTCTCTTAGTCTCTAGTGAACTGATCTCTGGTTGTGGGTAACAACACATATCTGATCCCAGATCTGTCTGTAAGTCAATCAGTGTTGTCTGTTTAGTGAAAACCAATGTATTGCAGAGTGTAAAGTTTAATCATTATATTTCCAATTAAATTCTGTTGTAATATCCACCCCAGAAAATGTATGTAGGTTAAAGTCAATATTACACCACCTAATTTCTGCTCTCAACATCACAGTTGGTGGTTCCTAGTAATAATGTATACATTTTTACAGTGACTGTAAGTGTCAACAAACAGGCTTCATGGATGTAGTGTAGCCGACACCACCCGATCTCCACCCATTCTCCACACTTACACAGACCATCACATCTGTCAGCTAATTACTATCCAATTAAATATCCCAATATAATGTTGATGTAAAATTTAATCATATCAATTTTTCAAAACCAGTGAGGCTGGTTATAATGGGCACAATTTTGACAGTAAGAATACGATGGTTACTTGTTCATATATAAATAACTTTACTTATATTGTCTCTAGCAGGCAAAAATATGCTTCTCTCAATCTCAGACACCAAGCTAGAATATTTGCTCTTCCCAGTCAGAGAAAGGCTGTCTGTTCTGATATGATAAAAGAATCAGGCTACTTCTTCATCTTTAAAACCCTCATCTCTATATCTATCTCATCTCCTCAGGTCTCTCTCCAGTTCAAGTGTGGCAGCGGATTCCACCCCTGGTACTGTGGAGGTTCTCTGATCAGGAAAGGATGGGTCCTGACAGCCGCCCACTGTGCTGATGGGTAGAACAAGGACAAACCTATATATTTAAGAATCACTTCATTTCGGCAATAGGATCACAAAACATCCTGATACACAAATGACATACACCAATACATGAATGCACAATTTCAATTAGCACAGTTTGGGAATTTTAAAGGTGTGTGTCTACAGTCAGCAGACTCTCCGTGTGGTTCTTGGAGCGCACAATCTGAACGAGCCAAACGATTTGGAGCAGAACATCCCGGTCAGCCGGGTCATTATCCACCCTCAGTGGAGAGCCACTTGCAACAGTGAAGGGTACAAAACGTTTGGAATCAAAGGCATATTACATGTGACTGTTGACAGTCTTTCCTAACATCTTAACATCTGTTTATGATATAATTTCCTAGTAATATAATAACTTTAAAAAGGCTCCTAGATATTTTTAACCTAGCTCAGGTGAACAACAGATATGTAAGGATATAGGATGTTGATTCCTCCACTACATTCCTCTGTTACATTTAAAATTACAGGGCCTATCAACCCTCAGGTTTGTCATTCTTTTCTTCTAACCCTCATGTTTGACATTCTGCTCCTCTAACCCTCAGGTTTGACATTGCCCTCCTTAAACTTTCCGCTGAGGCCACCCTGAACTCTGCTGTCAAACTGGCTGTTCTCCCTCCCTCTGGTCACATCCTGCTCAACAACACCACCTGTTACATCACTGGATGGGGACGCACCGCCAGTAAGTTACACAACTAACAGTAATTATTATCAAGGTTTCAGGTAAAAGGAAATATATATTAATATTTGAATCTCTTTATCATGTGTATGTATAGCTTTATGTTTTCCATGTTGTTGTCCTCCACATTATCTTACATTTCTCCTGTCCTGTCTATAGTTAACGGTCATGAGTCTAACACCCTGAAGCAGGCTAGGCTGCCCATCGTGGACTTCCAGATCTGCTCCAGATCTGACTGGTGGGGATCCCGTGTTAAAGACACCATGATCTGTGCTGGCGATGGAGCCAAGTCTGGTTGCAAGGTGAGACAGTTGTAGTGGAATGTGTTGAACATTGTGGGAATTTGGGGGTGGTAATCAAATCAGTTATGGATTTTACATTTAGAAATAAAATAATGTCATGTTATATTTTTGGCAAGAGACAATTTATATTATACATTTTGAAATGACTAAACTAACCAGTAAGAGTCATGGTTACTACTATTCATACTGTGACATTGGGATCTCCGTCATGATGAACGCCTCTCTCCATTTCCCTTGGGAGAAGCCTAAACTCCCTCTAGTGAAATGTAGACAATGTAAATAAAATATGACAAGACTTCTCTTTCTTTCACCATGTCGCTCTCTCTTTTTGTCATTCTCTCACTGTCACTCTCTCCTTTAGGGAGACTATGGCGGTCCCCTGAACTGCCAGGTGGGGGGAATCTTCTACGTCCATGGAGTGGCCAGCTTTGTTTCCGATAAAGGATGCAACATCTCCAAGGAGCCCACCGTCTTCACCCGTGTGTCTGCCTACATTGACTGGATTAACAATGTTAGTAAAGTCAGGGGACAGTCAGAACAGGAGAAAAGCACTGCTTCATTTCATTAACTGTTTGTTAAGATATTTTTATTAATTGGCATACCTAAATAAGAGTATATCTAATGTACATATTATTTAGTAGAACTGGTGACATGTGTAGTTTCTGTCTGTTGTTTTAACTGATACTCTGTCCTCCACAGAACGCCCGTTAAAATGGAACGTGGACAATCTTCAGTGTTCAACTGTCAATTAAGTATCAAATTGGCAGCATGTCTACTTTTCACTGTTGAATCCACGCTTTCATTGTTTACCTCACAGAAAGATCTGCATTCAATCAGTCCACTTTTAGAGGGGTATTTAATGTATTAAAAATGCACTCCAACCATGTATTTTGGGGAAAAGCCCATTTCACATGTGTGCTTTGACAACCTAGGTGTGTTTATGTCTCTGTTGTGCCATATTTTCTCCACTTGATGATGACTGTCTTCAATGTGTTCCATGGTTTATCAAATGCTTTGAAAGTCTTTTGTACCCTTCTCTTGACTGATACTTGAGATTCCTCTGATGCTTTGGAAGCTCGCTGCACACCATGGCTTTTGCTTTGAGATGCAACTTAGAAAATGTCAGGAAAATCTGAGTTTTTTTAAACGTTAAATGATGGCAGATGTTTAATGACTTCTATTTGAGTTTTAATGTGATTGTGACGACCACGCCATCTACTGCCCATCCTCCCCCTGCAGGAGGCGGGCTTCGGCGTTCGACGTCCCCGGTCTTCTGACACCATCGCCCATCTCATCAACTCATCGCACCTGTTGTCTCGTCTAGCGCACCTGATCATCATTCACAGTCATTCCCCTCAGTATATATGTTCCCTCTGCTCCCTTTGTCTTTGTGTGTTATTGTCTCGCCTTGAGTGAGTACAGTGCAGCTCAATAAATGCATACCTTGAAGCAAACGACTCCGCAGTCCACTCCTCCTTCACATGCCAGAGCTGACAGAGGGGCAGAGGGGGTAAAGCCAAATACAGACTCAAAGACAGTGATAAGGTAGCTAAGGCCTTTATTGGAAGAAATAGAAGGTGTGGTACAAGACAGGGAAGCTCTGAACCAGGAACTGAGAAGGAGGCGATGGTTAGTGGAGTAGAGGCAAGGTAAGCAGGTATCCTCACTCCAAAGAAACAAAAGAAAAAGGTGCTGTGGTTTTCATTTTTTCTGGTGCTGCATATAATGTGTTTGTGTGGAACAACCTGAAATACCATTAAGAATATACGCTTTAAAACATGAATAGAAAAATATCAGTCTCCTTCCAACTTCTCATTTAGTTATTTTCAATGGACAGCCAAGTCTATTTGAAATGGGCACGCTGACAATGCTGGGCTATGCCTTTCTATGAAGTATGACAGGTGACCATATAAACATTACCAAATCATTTAGAAAGTATAACTATCTGAAATAGAAATTTTTAACAGTAGAAATGACAGAAATGTCTCTCACTAACTCTCTTCCTCTCTCTTCTAGGGTGATTCTGGTGGCCCCCTGAACTGCCAGGTTGGAGGGAGGTACTATGTCCTTGGAGGGACCAGCATTGTTTCCTGTGCTGGATGTAACACCTTCCAGAAGCCCACACGTGTGTCTGCCTACATTGACTGGATAAATCAAGTATTTTATTGGCTAGGACATGAAGGACATGAATATAGCATTCATTTATTTCCAAAATATATGCTTTGGGCATTTTCTTTTGTTGGCACACCTAATGGTAAATATTGTTAAAAAAAAAATTCAAACAACAGTTACAGTCTCTGTCATAATATGTCTGTTTAACTGGATGAATTTCCATTGCTGCAGGGGACCGTTTGAGAAGGATTGTGGTCTTAGAAATAAGACACCTCCAAAGTTACCAGCAAAACTGTTAAAGTGCTGTATATAAACACATTCTCAATGATTATAAATTAATTTTGAATGAAACTGTGTTCTTGGTTACTACTAACCTGTAAATGTTATCTACTCAATATTGATTTAGAATAAAAGTTGTTGGTACAGTATACTGGGAAACCTGACAATCCTTGTTAATCACTGTTGGAAATAGATGAATGATTTGGGAGATACTCTGTGGTAGAGAATTAATATGGAACATGTGAGTCTGGAAGCAAGGAAAGTCCAGTAAATACAATGTTCTTTAATGATAAATAACCAGCAGTGGCTGTTCCTTCAAGCAATCAACTGCTGCTCAAATCTATAAAATGTTTTTTGAAATCACTATGCTAAGATGCAAGGTAAAACTAATTAACACAGACAAGAAAAGATTTTAGAGAAAAACAACACCACGTTGAAAGAAAATAAAAACACAACTAATACAACAGTAACTAGCCAGGGAAGGATTCACATTCACACAACTTGCTTGGAGAATGAAGGATCATAAAAGATTAACCTAACAATCCCTTGTTCATTTTTGTTCAAGTTTATGCTATAACCCCATCGTATATTATAGATTAAAAAAACGAAGAATTAATGTAAATTTAAACGCTGCATGGGTATAAACAGTGGCTAATGGGGGATGCTAATAAACACTAAAGGTTCTAACTGATATATGTTGTTGTGTTCTGGCATTGTGTCGGGGTAACATCCCTGAGGTAAGAAATGACAAGGATGGAAGGAGCGTCTGAGTAGCATTTTTCTCGTCATTTCATTGGCTGGCATTACATTTGCCTACAGTTCAAATCCTGGATACGGCATACCTTTAGTGCCCAGAGGTCGGGAGTCAACCCAGGGCTCCTACAGAGCGTGGGACAAATGGAATCAGCAATCTGCTTGTGTTAATGGGTTGGATATTGGATGGGTCTGCCTCTCATCACACTCTAGCAAATCCTTGTGGTTAGATGGGCGCATACAGGTTCAGTAGGGCTCACGGACTGTAAGGGGGGATTTTCTTTTAAGGATATTACAAGAATAATGTTTTCATTACTGTCTGAACTTAAACCTCATTATACTTTGCTCCTGAGCTTGACTTTCAGGTTGATTGATTGGACAGATGGAGGGAAGAACTTCGGAGCGATGATGTAGAGGTGGATAAAGCCCTTGTGTTCTGGCTATCAAGAGTGATGTAATGATTAACCGATTGCTTTATAAACCACAGAGGGAAGTCTGTTTTCCAACGGCAAAAATGTAACGGCTAGAACACTGTAGCCACCCCTAATAATCACAGAGTTTAATGAAACTGATTTCAAACAGGCTGTTTAGTAAGGTGGACAGAGGTTTCACAACGTTGATTGCAATTTCCATGCAACCCAACGTTTTTTTTGTGTTAACATTGTTACCACATGCCGGGACAGAGGGTCATTCAGTCTGAATGACCCTCTGTCAATCCGAAAAACAGCTGCAGCTCATTCAGAATGCGGCTGCTAGAATGTTAACCAGAACCAAGAGGACCAAGGCACGTCCCTCTGGTTCTTAAAACTGTGCATTTGCTTCCAGTCAGTTACAGAATCGATTTTAATGCCGTGCTTTTAGTTTTTAAATTACTGAATGGTTTAGGGCCCAAATAGATTTCTGATAAGTTTGAAGAGTATAAACTCAGCAGGGCTCTTAGATCCATGAACTCAGGTCAGCTAGTAGAGCCCAGAGTCCAAACTAAACATGGAGAAGCTGCGTTTAGCAGTTATGCTGCACATAAGTGGAATTAACTGCCAGAATATCTTAGACGTTCCCCAAATGTGTCATTTAAAAAAATCCAGTGTAACATCTGCTCAGCTGCTCTCCCTCCTCTCCAGACTTCAACCTTGTACTAACCACCGGCTGGAGACAAGGCAGCTGCTCTCCTTCCTCTCCAGCCTTCAACTTCGTACTAACCACCGGCTGGAAACAAGGCAGCTGCTCTCCCTCCTCTCCAGCCTTCAACCTCGTACTAACCACCGGCTGGAGACAAGGCAGCTGCTCTCCCTCCTCTCCAGCCTTCAACCTTGTACTAACCACCGGCTGGAGACAAGGCAGCTGCTCTCCCTCAGGACGTACTTGTTCCCCATCACTAATGAGTTGCATAAATATGTGTTTGTGTTGCCGTTGCACCCCACAGAAAATTGATCGGTATTCCTCATGTTCGTTTTCCTTTTTGGCCTCACTGTTAAACACTCAAACCGTCACATCCAGGTTAAAAAGACTCCTGTCGTGTGCCCTTGACTGAACCGTTTAACCACACAGCTTTTATAGCTTCCTCATGGAATCTGACAGCTATGTTTTTATTCTGTTTGTAATCTATTTCTATTTTCTTATTAAATTTTTTCTATTTTGACGTTTTAGTGTGGATTATTGTATTTTTTCTTGTAATGTTTTTTTCTGTTGTATTTTTATATGTAATCAATTTTTTACATTTTATATAAAAAGACAACAGAATAAAAATGCATATCTTTGATTTGAGCTGTATGAATATACTTTCTTGCTTTATTTAGAACGCAGCGTGGCCGGGTCATTGGTCATCTCGTCAGGCGGGGCCATGGGAACTTGGCCTCTCGTCAGGCGTGGCCGGGGCCCTGGGCCTCTCGTCAGGCGTGGGTGGGGCCTTGGGTCTCTCGTCAGGCGTGGGTGGGGCCCTGGGCACATTGCTCTTCCCACTGGCTTAACAGATTGCATTTTGCACCTCTGGGTCCCCAATGGTACCACAAGGGTGCAGGGTGTCTTATCGGGGAAAATGGTCCAAACTGCAAGCTCATAGCCCAAGTTTGAGTGTCTGGCTCATATAACAGGTGTTTTTGTCTTGATAATACAACAATAGTGTTTTCACAACTGTCTGTAACCTTTTTAAAATTAATAATCATCATGCCATCACACCTGTTGTCTTGTTTAGCAAAGAGGCCTGGCTGTTCCACCCCACCACCTCGACACCACCGTCCCCATGGATATGGGGTCGGCTGTACTCCCGGGCAGAGGGCGAGGAGGTGGAGAGCATAGTGCGTCAGCTAAGCGCTGGGGCGGTTCCGCTGCTCCGTGCTACCCCTCTTCCTCCGGCTCGAGAGGCGACAGGCATGGCACTTCCGCATCACCCCAGGTAGCTCATGCCCATTCACCAATTTCCTCTCCACTCACTCTCTGCACCGTCCCTGTTGATTTCCCCGGTTTTCCGTTGCTCTCCTAGGGTATGGCGCTGGTAGATTCAGGCGCTGCTGGGAATTTCATCGACAGGGATTTCGCTTTACGCGCGCACATTCCCCTCCAGGTCCTTTCCACCCCCCTACCCGTGAAAGCACTAGACAACCGGCCTTTAGGGTCGGGCTTGATAACCGAGCGTACTGTCCCTCTGCTTATGGTCACTAGCGACAGACACAGCGAAACCATTTCCGTTCCCCATCGTGTTGGGTTTTCCCTGGCTGTCACTCCATGACGCCATCATCTCTTGGTCTAGTCCTTTCGAGGTGGTCGCAGAAGTGCCAAGGTATGTGTTTGGGTGCTTCCGTGAGTTCGACCACGGTGGAAAGTCCAGACAGTGCTCCCGCCGTGCCAATTCCTCCCAAATACAGGGACTTAGCAGCGGTCTTTTTCAAGGCTAAGGCCACTGTATTACCGCCTCATAGGCCGGGGGATTGCGCGATAAACCTCTTAGAAGGAGCCGCACTCCCTAAGGGTCGCGTGTATCCACTGTCCCGCACCGAAACTGAGGCGATGTCCACATATGTTGAGGAAGCGTTAGGACAGGGATACATTAGGCCCTCCAAGTCACAGGTCTGCTCGAGTTTTTATCTTCGTGAAAAAGAAGGACGGTGGTTTGCGCCCATGCATCGATTACAGGGTGCTGCATAAAATCACCATTCCGTTCAGTTATCCTCTTCCCTTAATCTCTGCGGAGGTCGAGAGGATGCACGGGGCCCTCTTTTTCACAAAGTTCGATCTCAGGAGTGCCTATAACCTGGTGCGTATCCGGAAAGGGGACAAATGGAAAACTGCCTTCAGTACAACCTCTGGCCATTATGAATATTTAGTCAGGCCGTACGGTTTGATGAATGCCCCATCAGTCTTTCAATCTTTTATCAACGACGTTTTCAGGGATTTGCTATGCAAGGGTGTGGTGGTGTATATTGATGACATCTTGATATACACAGCTACTCGCGCTGAGCATGTCTCGTTGGTGCGTAAAGTGCTTGCTAGACTGTTGGAACATGAACTGTATGTGAAAGCCGAGAAGTGTCTGTTTTTCCAGTCGTCTGTTTCCTTTCTGGGTTATCGTTTCTCTCGCACAGGTGTGACTATGGAGGAGCATCACATTGACGCCGTGCGTAATTGGTCGACCCCAACCATGGTTAAGGGAGTGCAACGATTCTTAGGCTTCGCCAAATATTATAGGGCTTTAGTCAGTTCGTGGCTCCGATCACCTCCCTCCTGAGGGGTGGGGCGACTCGGTTACGGTGGGTCAAGGAGGCGGAGCGGGCGTTCGTGGAACTGAAACACCGTTTCAACACCGCTCCAGTCCTGGCCCATTCCGACCCGTCGCTCCAGATTGTTGTAATGGTGGACGCATCCGACAGTGGTATCGGGGCGGTCCTCTCCCAACGAACGGGGAACCGGAACACGCTCCGCCCCTGTGCTTTCTTCTCACAGAAGCTCAGTGCGGTGGAGCGTAATTACGATGTTGGTAATCGTGAGCTGTTGGCCGTGGCGAGAGCCCTGTCGGCGTGGCGGCACTGGTTAGAGGGGGCCAAACACCCCTTCCTCATCTGGATTGACCACCGCAACCTGGAGTACATGCAGGCTGCGAAGAGGCTGACCCCTCGCAAGGCCAGATGGGCTATGTTCTTTTCCCGGTTTGTGTTCACTCTTACCTACAGGCCGGGGAGCAAGAACATCAGGGCCGACGCGTTGTCTCGTCAGCATGACACGGAGGAGCGGCCAGTGGATGATGCCCCCTTACTGCCGGCAACGTGTATCGTGGCTCCGGTAGTGTGGGAGTTGGACGCGGACATCGTTTGTGCACAGCGTGACGAACCCACTCCGCCCTCATGCCCTGAGGGTCTCACGTATGTGCCGACGTCTGTCCGTGACCGGCTCAACTTCTGGGCCCATACCTCTCCCTCCTCCGGTCATCCTGGTATCGGACAGACCATGCGGGCCCTGGCCGGTAAATACTGGTGGCCCACCTTGGCCAAGGACGTGAGGGTGTACGTCTCTTCCTGCTCGGTGTGCGCCAAGAGTAATACACCCCTTACCCATTCCACAACGACCATGGACCCATCTGTCTGTTGACTTTCTAACGGATCTCCCCCCCTCACAGGGCCAAACCACCATCTTGGTCGTTGTGGACCGCTTCTCAAAGTCCTGTCGTCTCTTGCCTTTGCCCAGTCTTCACACGGCCCTACAGACCGCGGAGGCTCTCTTCACCCATGTTTTCCGGCACTATGGGGTGCCCGAGGACATAGTGTCTTACCGGGGCCCCCAGTTCACCTCTAGGGTTTGGAAAGCTTTTATGCAGCGTTTGGTGGTCTCAGTCAGCCTGACCTCGGGCTATCACCCCCAATCCAACGGGCAGGTGGAGCACGTCAATCAGGACGTGGGCAGGCTCCTTCGGTCCTACTGCCAGGACCGGCCTGGGGAGTGGGCGGAGTTCCTACCGTGGGTGGAATACGCACTTAACTCCCGTCACCACTCCTCCACGGGGATATCCCCATTCCAGTGTGTCCTGGGCTACCAGCCGGTCCTGGCACCCTGGACTCCGGGCCAGACCGGTACCCCTGCGGTGGACGAGTGGTTTAGGCGGGCAGCGGGCACATGGGAAGCTGCGCAGACTCGCCTCAGGCTCGCTGTCCGCCGTCAGAAGGTCTACGCTGACCGCCACCGCGGGGACGCCCCGGTGTATCGTCCAGGCGACCGTGTCTGGCTCTCGACGAAGGACCTGCCCCTCCGCCTGCCCTGCCGGAAGCTGGGCCCGCGGTTTGTGGGGCCCTTTAAAGTCCTGAGGAGAGTCAACGAGGTAACATATCGGTTGCGTCTCCCTCCTGACTACCATATTAACCCCTCGTTTCATGTGTCTCTCCTCAGGCCGGTGGTGGCAGATGTCACAGGCCTTCTAACACCACCGCCATCATCAATCCATCACACCTGTTGTCTTGTTTAGCGCACCTGATCATCATCCAGTCATTTCCCCTCCTGTATATATGTTCCCTCTGCTCCCTCTGTCTTTGTGTGTTATTGTCTCACTATTGATGAGCACAAGTCAGCTCCCTTTATTAAAATATATGAATCTACAGTCATCGTCTCCGCATTCTGCTTCACCTCCATCTGATCTAAACGCTGACATTAATGCAAAAAAAATTGACTGTCAGTAGAGATCAAAAGAGTGTGGAAATGTATTTTCAGTCAATGAAACAGCAAGTTTGAAAGTACATTATGCCGTTGAGCATTTCAAATAAGTGGAAAACATTTCCTGTTTTAGAATATATAAAAAAAAATATATTTGAATATTTCTAGATCAGTCTAAATGTTTCCCAGAGCAATACCAAAACCATCTCCCGTGTTCCAAAGACTCCACTCAATAAAGGACACAAAATTATGTCTAACTGGTCATTTGTAAAGAATATATCTGTAAGCGCACCTGATGAGAGTGATTTTTACTCCTGAGATTTTGGTTGAACGTCTGGCTTGTGGGTGACGTTTTCACAGCAAATCTAACCACAACTTCTAGATCTCGAGTGTCCTGATTGGAATGGATGTACATATGAGTTTGTAGCTCCAATCCTTGGGTCATGATTATAGAATACAACTGCCACTGATACAATATGTGTGGTTATATCTAAAGAACTGCATGTCTTAGCGGATAAGGACGAAGAGCAGAGTTTTCCCCCGGATCTCACCTTTTGATTGATAAACACGTGTCTTAGTGGTGTCTCTCATTGGGAAACCCCAACCTCCACAAAAAGAACCACAAACGCTGCATTCTGGTAATGCATTTAATAAAGAAGAAATATGGTTTGGCAAACACAAATATAGGAACCAGGCGGCACACAATGACTTCACCAAATTCAATAACACCTGCTTGATGATGGTTTGATGTCCTTATTCTGAACCCTATATTGGTCATGTGGTGTTTCTCAAATCCTGAGGGTATAAACGAGGAACAGGAGTGCTCCATCAGTACTGACTACAGACTGGAGACATGCTGAAGTTCATCCTGTTGAATGCTCCCACAACCCTGGGGGAAAATACAAACTCTGACTCTTTTTTTTCTTGCTCAAATAATTCTCTTCTGTTTTCTTTCACATACTTTTTCTAAATTTGATTTTTTTATTCCATTCCTTTCTTTCTAACTATGACTCTCGTGGAGGTGTAAAATAAAAATAATATGTTGAATGTGTAAATGATCATCTGATGAAACTAATAGTGTTTTAATTGTGTCTCTTGTCTTGTCTTTTCTGACTGTATCCTGTATAGTGCTAAGTGAGGATCTGGTGTTCTCGCCCAGATACCTGGAAGATGTACCTCAGACCAGAGTTGTAGGTGGTGAGGTCGCCAAGCCCCACTCTTGGCCCTGGCAGGTAAGACATTAGACTTCTCTTAGTCAATAGTAAACTAATCTGGGTAACAACACATATCTGATCCCAGATCTGTATGTAAGTCAATCAGTGGTGTCTGTTTAGTGAAAACCAATGTATTACGGAGTGTATAGTCTTATCATTATATTTCCAAATAAATTCTGTTATAATATCCACCCCAGAAAATGAATGTAGGTTAAAGTCAATATTACACCACCTAATTTCTGCTCTCAACATCACAGTTGGTGGTTCCTAATAATAATGTATACATTTTTACAGTGACTGTAAGTGTCAACAAACAGGCTGCATGGATGTAGTGTAGCCTACACCACCCGATCTCCACCCATTCTCCACACTTATACAGACCATAATTAATAATTACTATTTAATTAAATAGACTAATCAAATTTAACACAGTAAATTTATATTTCTAAAATAACTTATTACTAAAAAATAATCTAAACAAATGATAAAATTGTGCTGGTGATAAAAGTCACAGTTTTGTCTGTAAGAAAACGATAGTTATATATGTAAAATACTGTTAGTTAAAAAAATATATAATTGATGTTTCTCTTAATTTCAGGCAGAAAGCAAAAGTAATAATTTGCTCTTCCCAGTCAGAGAAAGCCTGTTCACATATGATCAAAGATTCAGGCTAAATCTTCATCTCTATATCTCCTCTCCTCAGGTCTCTCTCCAGGTCCAGTCTGGAAGCTCCTTCTTCCACACCTGTGGAGGTTCTCTGATCAGGACAGGATGGGTCCTGACAGCCACCCACTGTGTTGACAGGTAGAACAAGGACAGACCTATATTTTTAAGTGAATCTGTAGAGGCAATAGGATCAGACAAAAACAAAACAATACAATACATGAATAATATACACAAATACATTGAAACAAATTCCATTAAAAAAATGTAACACGGATTTGGAATTCCTATGGATCACTAATGTGTGTGTCTGCAGACCGAGGACATGGCGTGTGGTTCTAGGAGAACACAACCTGGACAGCAATGAGGGAACCGAGCAGATCATCAGTGTCACGGAGGCATTAGTCCATCGACAGTGGAACCCCAACAGTGTCATTTCAGGGTACAGAACACTTATAGAATCAAATGTGTTGGTTTGTTCAGGTTTAAATGTGACAATTGACAGTGTTTTTCTAACATCTTAACATTTGTCTATGAACATTTCCCAGTAATATAATTACTTGGAAACTCTTCCTAGATATTTAACCCTGGCTCAGATGAATAACAGATATGTAAGGAAACAGGATGTTGATTCCTCCACTACATTCCTCTGTTACATTTAAAATGAAAGGGCTTATAAACCCTAAGGTTTGACATTCTTTTCTTCTAACCCTCAGGTTTGACATTCTGCTCCTCTAACCTTCAGGTTTGACATTGCCCTCCTAAAGCTTTCCGCTGAGGCCACCCTGAACTCTGCTGTCCAGCTGGCTGCTCTCCCTCCCTCTGGTCAGATCCTGCCCAACAACAACCCCTGTTACATCACTGGATGGGGACTCACCTCCAGTAAGTTACACAAGTAAATAACAGTAACAACTGTCAAGGTTTTGGATACAAAGTAAATGTGTACAGCTCTGGAAAGAATGAAATATATTTTTTACAGTTTATAGGTAGCTGATTTCATTCTATAAATTACTGACAACATTACTTCCAAATTCCAAATATAAAATATTGTCATTTAGGATAATTTATTTGCAGATTGGTCAACTGGTTAAAATAAAAAAATTAAAACACATGCATTGATTTCAGACCTTAAATAATGCAAAGATAACAAATTCACATCATTTTTTCAACAACAAAATTCCCGAGGTGTTCAATGGGGTTCAGGTCTGGAGATTGGGCTGGCCGTGGCAGGGTCATGGTGGTCCTCCATCCACACCTTGATTGACATGGCTGTGTGGCATGGAGCATTGTCCTGTTCGATAAACCAATTCTCAGAGTTGGGGAACATTGTCAGAGCAGAAGGAAGCAGGTGTTCTTCCAGAATAATCTTGAACTTGGCTTGATTCATGCATCCTTCACTAAGACAAATCTGTCCAAATTCAGCCTTGCTGAAGCGTCCCCAGATCATCACAGATCCTCCACCAAGTTTCAGGTGTGAGACACTGTGGCTTGTAGGCCTCTCCATGTCTCCGTCTAACCATTAGACAACCAGGTGTTGGGAAAAGCTGAAAATGTGACTCGTTAGAGAAGATTACCTTACTCCATTGTTCTACCATTCAATTCTTATGGTCTTTTGCAAACTTCAGCCTGGCTCTTCTGTGCTTCTCATTGGCGAAGGGCTTTTTTCGAGCTTTGCACGACTTCAGCCCTGAACCTAGGAGCCTGTTTTGAACCGTCCTTGCTATGCGCTTCATCCCAGCTGTTTGCCATTCTGTTTGTAGGTCACTTGATGTCATTCTACGGTTGTTGAGTGACATTTGAATGAGTTCACGGTCATCTCAATCAGTGGAGGGTTGTTTTCCCCTCTGCCAGTCTGTTGCTTTGTTGTCACCAATGTCTGTTGCTTGGCCTTGTTCTTATGAACCACCCTCTTTGATATTTTCAGGATGGAAGCAACTGACACTCACTGTATCCCCCTGCCAGAATTTAACCCTTCTTTTCTTTACTCAAGGCTTTTCTTTTCAACTATTTTGTCATACTGAATAGTTATTTTTTATACAAATTACCTTTGAAGTACTACTAGCACTGTTTTTGAGATCTAGCTGGTCCAAAGCAGTGGTTTATATACTTTTCCTCGTTAAATTAAATTTGGTTTAGATAATCACCTAATCATTACCTCATTCAGTAAAATGAGATGTGCCTGAGTTAGAATTTAACAGACACTGGAATGGAATGGCTGGCATACTCGTTGAGATGCTAATTTAAGAAGAATTAGGAGTGGTCTCTTAATTTTTTCCAGAGCTATATTTATTATTATGTCAGAGTAACTGTAATGATCTTTTGTTTTAGTTGTCTGTTTCCCATCTTTTTTTCTCCTAACTTACATGTCTTCTGTCCTTCCTATAGCTGGAGGTTCTCTGTCTAACAGCCTGAAGCAGGCTTGGCTGCCCATCGTGGACTTCCAGACCTGACTGGTGGGGATCTGCTGTTAAACCCACCATGATCTGTGCCGGTGGAAGATCCAATGCTGGGTGCAATGTAAGACCAGTGTAGAGGAAGGACTGTGTTGAATACAGAAGCTAATTAGGGGACAACAGACCAATCGGTTCATAATTTGACCCCTGAACCATCCTCGTCGTTCTTACACCTTAATGACAGTGTCTGAATTTTTTCGGCTCAATGGAGTTTTAGGGCTGTTGAAATTATTCTGCTTTAAATTATCATGTTTGCGGATGCCTTTACCTTACTTATAAAAACGTATACAATTGCTTATCTGCCTATTTCTAACTGCATCACACTGAGTAATATTTTAAGTGACCATCATTCTGAGGTCACTCAGCCCCCCTCCAAATTCACCCCAACTACAGAACTTCTGGTGACATTTTTATAAACATTCTCTGTCTCTTTTTTCAACTGTAGCCTTAAACACTGTAAAAAGAAATTCGATTAATATTGAATTCAGTGTTTTCACGTGTCCGTAAAGCATTTCATAGCAAATCTTTATTAGGGCACACTGAGGATGCATCATCCCTAAAAACACCACTCAAATTATAACGTTCACAATACTAGAAATAGTTGGTTGAGTTGCTCAATGTGATTAGAAATGCCAAGACTAGAACAGATGTTATTCCTATTCTACATGTTACAGAGGCATCATACTTCTACCTAAACTTTAGATGAAATATTTTGATTTTTTATTCTCAGAGTTGGGGAACATTGTCAGAGCAGAAGGAAGCAAGTGTTCTTCCAGGACAACCTTGTTCTTGGCTTGATTCATGCGTCCTTCACTAAGACAAATCTGCCCGATTCCTGTCTTTTTGAAGCATCCCCAGATCATCACCAATCCTCCACCAAATTTCAGGTGTGAGACACTGTGGCTTGTAGGCCTCTCCAGGTCTCCGTCTAACCATTAGATGACCAGGTGTTGGGCAAAACTGAAAATTTGACTTCAGAGAAGATGACCTTACAAAATTCCTCTACTGTCCAATCCTTATGGTCTTTTGCATACTCTTTTGTGCTTCTCATCAATGAAGGGCTTTTTTATAGCTTTGCACGACTTCAGCCCTGCCCCCAGGAGCCTGTTTTGAGGAGCCTGTTTGGTTCAGGTAATCAATCAATTAATTGCATATTATAAAGCCCATTTTACAACCGCAATTGTCGCAAAGTGCTTTCACTAAACACCTGGCCTTAAACCCCCGGGACCAAACAACAGTAGTGATGAACTTCAGTGGCTAAGGAAAACTCCCTAAGAAAGTCCAAATTGTAATAGTTCGATGCATGTGGGCTGAGCCCAGTCTATTTAAACCTAGTCCAGATCAGAAGCATGACCAGACGGACAAGGACAGACAGACAGGGGTGGGGGTCAGCAGAGTGGCAGCTGAAATAATCCGTTGTCGTCTTGATCTGCAACACAAGCATATGACCACCTGCCTAATATTGTGTTGGTCCTTTTGCTGCCAAAACAGCCCTGATCCATCAAGGCATGGACTCCACCAGACCTCTAAATGTGTGCTGTGGCATCTGGCACCAAACAGTCCTGACCCATCAAGGCATGGACTCCACCAGACCTCTGAATGTGTGCTGTGGTATTTGGTACCAAACAGCCCTGACCCATCAAGGCCTGGACTCCACTAGACCTCTGAATGTGTGCTGTGGTATTTGGTACCAAACAGCCCTGACCCATCAAGGCCTGGACTCCACTAGACCTCTGAAGGTGTGCTGTGGTATCTGGTACCAAAACATTAGCAGCAGATTCATTGAGTCCTTTAAGGTGCAATGTAAAGGTGGATGGGGCCTCCTTGGATTGGACCTGTTTGTTCAGCACATCCCACAAATGCTCGACTGGATTGAGATCTGGGGAATTTGGAGGCCAAGTCAACACCTTGAACTCGTTGTGTTCTTCAAACCATTCTTGAACCATGTTTGCTTTGTTGAAGGCCTCATTATCCTGCTGAAAGAGGCCAATGCCATAAGGCAATACCGTTGCCATGAAAGGGTGCACATGGTCTACAACAATGCTCAGTTAGGTGGTATGTGTCAAAAGTATGAATGGTAGGACCCAAGGTTTCCCAGCAGAACATTGTCCAAAGCATCACACTGCCTCTGCCGGCATTTCCTGGGTATCCTGTTATTCCATAGCATTTACCGTGCCTGCACACATTAATCAATACTTGGCATTCCATGATGGCATTTTTAAAATGTAATTTTCTGAATGCATCAACAGTTTTGGTAAACATTTAAATTACACACTTTATAGATAATAGTATCCATCTTGCATAGTAACACAAAAAATATATATAAAAATATATATATTTTTGGAATATTTATTATATTTACTATTTAAATTTTGAATATTTACTACATTTATATTCTATGATTTAATGGAATGCAAATTTTGTTAAAATATTTCTAAGAACATGACATCACGTGGAAATATAAAAATCCAACGTGCATTACAATGAAATCTTAATGACAAATATGCTGCTCCTAAACATTGAACAGGTCAAATATAATAAGTCATTGCATACTTGGGGGAAAAGACAAACTCTTTGACTCTCTTTTTTGTGTCTCCCTCTGAACAAGCTGAAGTCGGGAACAAAATCTCCTTATTACCATGTTCACTCTCACACACATTTTTTTTACATTAGACTTTTTTATTTCTTATTTTAGTTTATTGTTTTAGTTCTTTTGTAAGTTGACTCTCATGGGGGTTGACTGTAAACAACAGATTTAAACTGATAGTGTTTTTAATTGTGTGTCTTTGTTTATTATTACAGGGGATTTTAACATCCACATAGACAATATTACGGACCATAATGCCAAAGAACTTTTTGCACTCCTTGACACTTTTGATCTCACTCAACATGTGAAAGAACGTACACACACTCAAGGCCACATTCTGGATCTGGTTATCTCAAAAGGCCTCAATATTTCCTCAGTCGTGGTTAAAGACATGGCC
>JACXGJ010006850.1:0-32739 GCA_016801105.1 Esox niger
TCTCCCCCCTGAGGGCAGGTGTGTCACAGGGCCTACCCCACTCTCACCCCCCTGAGGGCAGGTGTGTCACAGGGCCTACCCCACTCTCTCCCCCCTGAGGGCAGGTGTGTCACAGGGCCTACCCCACTCTCTCCCCCTGAGGGCAGGTGTGTCACAGGGCCTACCCCACTCTCTCCCCCCTGAGGGCAGGTGTGTCACAGGGCCTACCCCACTCTCTCCCCCCTGAGGGCAGGTGTGCAATGGCTCGGCCACGCAGGCAAACTCAAATCCACCCACAGGTAACCCTCTCTCCACCCCCTCTCAGGCCTCCGGCAAACCTACCCCTCCCGCCCCCGTCTTCCACCTGCTTCCGTCCAGGGCCCCACCTGCCTCTCAGGTGGCCCCCCGAGGGAGAGGGGGAGGCTGGGCGACACCGAGGCGGAAGAAAAGGCCGGGGGCGAGAGGAAGTTTTGGGGACAGAGGAGGGGGCGGGGGGGGGTCGAGGGACATGTGATATGGTGCAGCTCGACCGCCAAGCTTTGTTCACCTCCTTTACAGACTGACAGGCGGGACAATACTGGAGAACACGCCCCTTACCTCCCTCTCTCCCTCTTATTCTTTACTTTCGGAGAGAGACCCACACACACACACACACACACACAGTCAGAAGGGGAAAAGTGGAAAAGGAGAGAGAGTTCAAGAATAAGACCAATCCGATCGTATGCCTCTCAATGTCTTCAAGACATGACATCACCTGCCTGTCTCTCTCTCTGTACCTGTCTGTGTCTATCTCTAATGCTGTAGTCTGTATCTGCTCCCAGCTGTTTGCAGTACCTGTACCGTTGATTTAGCTGTCGAACTGCTTCATTCTCTGAACTCTTCACCTCAGGCTGCCTCCCTGCCCCGGTCGCCCACACTGAGCACACAAAGACAGCCTCACACATTGTGACCTGGCTCAAACGCAAACACGCTTGCATGTCACGTGTATGTGTGCGTGTGCGTGTGTGTGTGTGTAACTACGTTTTTATTAATACAAAGCATTTGAAACAGATTTAAAAACACAGCCATTTGATCAGCGCATTGTTAGATTATGATGAAGCCTGGAAAGTTTGTTAAACTGGACTACCTTTTATTCTACAAGTCAGTCCCATACCTAGGTTAGTTCCTCACTAACCCCACGTCATCCTCATCCTCAGTCCTCCTCCATCCCTCCTCACTTCTCCACATCTACACATGAGAAGTGTCTGTGTGTGTGTGTGTGTGAGTGGGATGTTCCTGACATTTATGAAGAGGAAACATAACCCTCCACACGTCTGTTCCTGTGCATTGTGTTTGAGAGGAGAGTAGAGAGGAGTCAGGAAGACAGAGAGAGATAAGGGAGAAGGTGGTCTAGGAGAAGACAGAAGGGGACAGGGTGGAGTAAGAGAGGGAGGAGGTGAAGAAAGGGGAGGAGGTGGGAAAGGAGGAGCGGAAAGAAGTGAAGAGAGAGGAAAGCAAGGACAAGAAAGAGATGAGAGATGGAGGGTTAACGACTGATAATGTGAGAAACTGAAGAGCAACGTAAGAACAGGGCCATTTTTTTACACTTTTTGTCTTTCCAACTTTCGAGCTTGTGTGTGTGTGTGTGTGTGTGTGTGTGTGTGTGTGTGTGTGTGTGTGTGTGTGTGTGGGGGTCCGGCCAGGGTGACATTTTCTTGTGTGTGCTGCAAGTGGCCGATGAGGGCAGTGTGTGCTGCAGTGGCCGATGAACGCAGTGAGACCATTGACAGAACAGAGAATTCTCTGTGTTTGAGGTCAAAGGTCAGAGGTCATACCCATCCGTATCCCTGTCTGCAGCTGCAAAGCACTCTGTACAATATTGCTGGCTAACCTAAATGTGTATTCCGTCATGTTCCTCCAGCAGTTCCCATGTGGTCGAGAGAATCATGTCCTTTCTTCCCTGATAATGACGGGAACTACAGAACCAGAGTTCAAGTCCCACCGGGTATAGAGGTCAAGGCCCAACTTGATCCCAATTATTCAAATGTGTACAATATGTCTACTACTCTGGGATCTAGTTGTCATGGTTCTGTCTGTTCGAGGATGGTGTTGGCATCACCAGAGTTGATGGATTGATTGCTCAATGAGATCTTGTCTTTTCCTCGTCATCTCTCCAACGGCCCCCACTGCCTGAATATCAAGTCCATGATGTCACAGGCCAACAGCCCCAGAAGACGGAAGTCACATTTCTCCCAGGAGGAATGGGGGTGTGTTTGAGCTAAAACGGATCCATGCCATCTCAACCGTGAGACTCTTCTCTGCACATTTCTGTGTATGTTTATCTTTACTCTGATTTATTTTTTATATCTTACTGCAGGGACCACCTCGCAGGACCTGTCAAGACAGACAAGCCAACAAATGTACTCTGAGTGGGCTCTCTTTTACTAAGAGAGAGAGGAAAACAAAAATTTAGACAAAAATGTGACTGGCAGGGGGTTTGGAGAAAGAGAGAGGGAGAGAGGTTGAGATAGAAAGTGAGAAGGTAGAGAAATGTAATAGTAAAGATGCTAAATTCTAACAATATGTAATACTATCAGAATTCGGTCAGTAAGGATCACAGTGACTCTCTATTTACTCTATTATCTATGGATCACACACCCACCCACACAGCCTTGTGGGGACCAGAAAATAAAAATCCATATTCCGTAACTCTGATCTTAACCCTAACCTTAATCTTACCCTAACCTTAATATAAATAATCAAACCTTTATACCAAAGTACAATTAAGATCTAAATCCCAATCTGAACCATAAATCTAACACACAGTACCTAAAACTATAAGTAAGTCG
The DNA here is from genome assembly GCA_016801105.1 of Esox niger. Taxonomy (NCBI): domain Eukaryota; kingdom Metazoa; phylum Chordata; class Actinopteri; order Esociformes; family Esocidae; genus Esox; species Esox niger. Next base: position 2,808 of record JACXGJ010006850.1, read on the forward strand.
AACACAAAAAACATTCTCAATAATGTAATAAATGTTTCCCTAAACCTAACCCCTGAGCTAGAAATCACATGTAATCTAGCGAGGACCAGCCAAAACACCTTATGGGGACAGATTGATCAGGTTTTACTAGCTTTGTGTACACATACATACTATGGACTTTCAACCCTTTAACCACAACATTCTTAGTGCTGTTAGGGAACGATGACTGACAACGGAGAGTGGAGAGGCATTAAGGGTAATACTCATACTCAAACACACAGAGCCTTTAAAAACAGGACAACACACACACAATCACAGACACACACACAGACACACAAAACAACAACGCACAAAGACACCCAAATCCCCCAACTACAGGGAGTACTTAACAGTTAAAATCCTGCAGTGATGTCAGATCGACCCACATTACTCACAGTGGGATTTATAGAGCAAGATAAAACGGACTGGCCAACTAAATTGTATTCTCTATTAGGCCACACTGACCTGTCTGCTTCTAGAGTTTCACTCCCACAGCTTGGGAATCAACTGGAGGAATGCACTTATCATGTCTGCAAGACAGAGACAGACAGACACACACACACACACACACACAGACACACAGACACACACACACACACACACAAAGACAGACAGACAGTCAGGAAAACGGAGGAAGACAGAGAGCAACCCAGACAGACAAACAGACACGGACAGAGAAAGACAAACACAGACAGTCAGGGAAATGATGAAAGACAGACAGAGTACAGAGAATGAGAGAGAGACAGATAAAGACACAGTGAGACAGAAAGAGAGAGAGACTTGACTAATTGAGGCTCTCTGATAGACAGACTGAGCAGACATGCGGATACGTTAACAGAGAAAAGCATAAGTCTATCTCTCTCTGTTACACACCATCCGATCCCTCGCGCCAACCGCCTGTTGGTTTGGAGGAGTCAGCAGAGATTATCCTGACATAATAACAGAATGAGCACAATAAATCAGGGAACAAAGAAGGACCAGGTCTCTGGTGAGATAGCACAGTATAGAACAAGGGTGGTGTATTAACAGAGGAAATAACATGATTGTACTGGGAAGGACAAGCTGCTCTGTGTATATGAGACGGTTGGAGTTGAGATCAGATTGGTCCACTGCATGTGTGGTGTTGAAAGACTGGTGGTTGTAGATGGTGTTGTAGGTGGTGTTACTTTCAGTGAGAGGAGCTAAATCTTCACGGAATAAATAAAACAAAGCACTGGGGGTTTAAATGAGAGACAGAAGGGATTTGAAATGATGCAAAACTAAAGTTATCTGATACTTTCTATCAAACCTGATTTATCTAGTGAAAAATGAAACAAAACAAAAAAACAGGACACACACACACACACACACCCGTACACACACTCTGACACACAGGGAAAACAGCACAGGCATTCACAAAGGAAGACAAAACAAACTCTTATGTGACAGGAATGACAAATGGAGCCAAGCTGTTTAAACAACCACACACACACACACACACACAAACACACAAACCAATACGCTCACACAAATACACACTCACACGTGCACTCACAGCCACACTTTGACATGTTCAAATCTACTGGTCAGTAGGGCACAACCTGAAGCAGGGTTGTCTGTGTGTCACTCGGTCCCCGGCCGGGACTCGGCCTCCGAGGATCCCACAGCTCCTACGTCAGGCAGCCACACGGAGCCCTGTACCCCCAGTGTACTACCAAGTGTAGAGGATGCCATTTGGTACCACTCAACCAGAGGGACCAGCTCAAACGGAGAAGCACAGCGACACACACATCCTCCTATTGTGTGTGTGTATACAGGCGTAAACAGGACTGTGTTTGTGTGTGTACGTGTAAGGGTAGGGGTTGTAGTGGTGGTGGGGGGGGGGGGTGATATCTGTTCCCTCTCTGTGTAAGAGATCCTGTGAATTTCAGGAAGGGTTTCTGGTGACAGCCACCACAAAAACAGCGGAACCGGGGACATCCCAAAGGATGTGTGAGTGTGTGTGTGTGTGTGTATTTCATGACAAAGGAGTCACAGGAGGGGTGTGTATGTGTGTGTCTTTGTGTGTATCATCACCCAGATCGGAAGTGGATATTAGGAAAGCATTCACATGCTCCACCTAGAAGAAAGATGAGTTGGGAACGTTCAGGATCTTTGTCTCACACAGTCTGAAACTAACCACAACAAACGCAACACAACAAACACACAAATACAACACTACAGAAAATACGAACATACAAACACTACCCACCAAATACAACACTACAGCAAATACAACCATACAAACACTACCCAACAAATACAACAATACAGCAAATACAACCATACAAACACAACCCAACAAACAAAACAAATTCATCACAACAGACAAAACCCAACAAATACAACACAAGAAACACAACAAATACAAAACTACAGCAAATACAAACATACAAACACTACCCAACAAACCCAACAAATGCAACACTACAGCAAATAAAACCATACAAACACAACCCAACAAACACAACAAATTAATCACAACAGACAAAACACAACAGACACAAACCAACCAACACCACAAGTACATCACAACAGACAAAACACAACAAATACAATACAACAAGAAATACAAGAAAACAAACACAGCACAATTAACACAACTAAGACAAACACAAGAAAAACAACACAACACCACCAACTCAATACACCAGTGGAAAGGGCCTATCCACACAAATTGCAGACATCAAGCAGCTTTTTAATTTACCTAACATGCGAGACGCATCACACCAACAAAGCTTGGTATTAATGGTAGTGCCTTGCCCCATCAAAATATTATCTGTTGCTTAGGGCAACTGGGCTAGGTACTTAGCTACGTGGTTTAGTTAATTATCTATTTAGTTATTTCCAAGACCTGACGTTTAATGCCAATCGAACAAGAAGCTAATATAGTCCCATCAATAGCTGAATCAATCTCATGCCAACCAAATACCAAGCTAAAGTTAACGTGAGCTTTCCCAAATTCGACACACAGCATTTGAGATAGCCTCAAAAGGCATTCTCGAACTACACTCATTTTGGACCAATGAACAACCCTTCTTTCGTTTGACAGTTCTGAAATGTTTAATTTTAGCTAACAACATAGCTGTGTGTTCCACCAAAACGAGCTAACTAGCAACAAACCACAACACCACCCAACAACCCAAGAGCCACAGCATAACAAGCTGTCAATAGGAGCTTTAGCGAAATGAGACCCATCTTAATGGCGACTGCATGTTCAGGGTACTTTTGTTAACACTACCGTTACACTGTTGTCCAAATATTTACACTATAATATACTCTGTAATGACAGGACCAAAGGTGTATTAGTCTACCCATGGTCAGGGGTATTAATAAAAGTCTGAACTGATTTTAAGCTCAGCTGCAGCTTACTGGGTGTGTGTGTGTGTATTGTGCTGTGTGCGTGTGTGCGTGCGCGTCTGTGTGTAATCACTGTGGAATGCAGTGGCTTAACAGCAGGCGGCTAGAGAGCTTTTGCTTTCACACACCAGGGTAAAGGTCTCTACACACACTTTCTACAGCCCACACATTAACCAGACATCATTTGCATCCACAGTCATGCATCAAGATACAAAACAATTTCAAATGTTAGCTGTCTCTTCCGCACAAGTCATTTAATATTGATACACGAGCACACTGTTCCATAAAACTCCCCTACTATGGTGTCTGTTAATGGCCGGACAGCTGCTTTTTAAAAAAGCAAAAAATATTCATGCAAGCAAAAAAATATTTCCATTGTTGAATAACGTTTTAATCTTTTCGTAAAGAACGCCTTATCACGTTGTAACCTTATTTCATTTGCCTGAGCCACTCCGCTTGAGTAATCATATCTGAGCTTTCAGCCGGCCCTCTCACTTCCTCCATCCAATCATTATCTCTGCCTTTCTCTCTTTCATTCCTTTATTCTTTTCATTCTGTCTTGTAAAACCTCCTCAGACAAATTGGCAATCAGCGCAGAACAAGGGAAGATGCTTTAAGGGCAAGAGGAGAATGAAATGTGTGTGTGTGTTTGTGTGTGTGCGTTGGGGGTGGCTTCTTTAGAAGTGCTGATCACTACTTAACCGTTTTCTTAAGGGGTGTTCATTAATGGGAAACAGTTTTGCACCCCCCCAGGTTTGCCCTCGGTGTTTAACAGCTTGACATCCTTTCCGACCAATCACATTCTCCTGTCAGGGCTCAATCACGACGAGCAACAGGGGGTCTGGTCAATCGGAATTCAGATGAGTCAATTCACCCCATCACAAATATCAGGACCCAGGAAGCAGTCTCAGATGCACTGCAGCTTCATTCTGGGAGTATCCCCGCGTTCAAAAAGACGCTGGAGGCTCACATCGATACGCAACATCTCCATTGACTTCACGGAGCGGTCGAGAGAAACAGAAATGGAGAAAACGTATATGAGTGGGGAGAAAGGACAGAGATAAAGAAATTAGATGGCGAAAGGGAGCAAGGATAAAACAGAGGGAGGGAGGGAGGGAGGGAGGGCAGCAGTGAGGGAGGGAGGGAGGGAGGGACGGGTGGACAGGATTAATAGATCTTGTCCGTTTAAGTGAGTTAACGATCAGACAGATGCTTTCCTCTAACTGCCAATTAACAAGGAATAAAAGACGGCGGAGAGAAAGACGATGTCAGCCCAAGGCTGGGTGCTCTTGTCTCATTAATGACGGGCGGGGTGGGTGGGTGTCTGGTCAATGCTTACGGTTGTGAATGATTGGTGGACAGTTGTGAAATATGCCTTGAGTCTATCTACAGTACAATGCAGATCACTGTCTGGACATGACTTACACACTCTCTGTTAGTCTCTCTCACTCACACACATGGGGCTAGGGGACGAAGAGACAGACAGACACACACACACACACACACACACACACACACGTGCGCGCGAAGACCTGAGTGTGTCTAGAGGAGATTTACTATACATCAAGTCCATGGGGATGGCTAGACAGAACTCATAAAACACACACACACACAGAGTACTGTATCATGTGGTCCCTACAGGAGCAGTCCCAGGGAGACTGGGCAGAGTGGAGAAGGTGGGAACAGAGATGAAAGAACGTCGAGAGAGAAAAGGGAGAAAGGAAAGAGAGAGAGAAAGGGGGAAAGGCGGGCTTTGGGAACCTTTCCCAAAAGTGATTAAGTGAAGGAAACCAGGCAGACTGTCGACCCCCTGAGTACTGCTACTTTAACCCTGTAAGCACGGCGTGTGTGTTTGAGTGTGTGCCCGTGTGTGGAGCGAGTTTGCACTAGATCAACATCTAGATTCATGTATTAGATATAGTGATAGATTCTACTCATGTTTGTACAGGTGGGGGGAAACACGATGACCAGCCCACTAGGGGCGATGCTGAGCAATACAAAACTATATGTTATTTGATTGACAGTTTGCTATTGGATTGTAAACCAGACTGGTGAAAGGGTGCTTACCCGCCTACATTGACTCAAAAGGTGGTGCCTTTAAATTCATGGCCAGAAATGCCTCTCCCGGACCTTAACCCTGACCATAACCACTCCGAATGAATACCTAATACTTAACCTGAACCCTTAATCTCTAAACCTTATATAGTGCATAACCCAAACCATCTCAGGGACCATGCCTTTGTTCTTTCGCTTTAACTACAGATGCTGGCTTTCAATTCAGCCTTGAGCAGTCACCACCCTGGACAAACGTTGGCTACGGACATGAGACTGTGAGACGTTGATGGTTGGAGTGTGATGGGTCATCCTCAGAAGTACAATACAGCTAGCACTCCTTCAACCGCCCCGTCCTGCCCGCCTCCCTCGTTTTCTAGCTCCCTCCATTTATGTTCTCTCTCTCACACTCTTTCCCTCATTCCATTACTATAGTCATACTGGTCCCCTGCTACTCACTGAGGTAACAGCAGAGAAGCAGAAAAGAACAAGTGAGGAAAAAAACGAGTGCAGCTACAAGGGGATTATTTAACCACCCGGTGAAACCTAATGCTGTTTTCTGTGTTCAACCTCCCCTCCCTCTCTTTACCTCCATCCATTTAGTTCCCCCCTCTCAGTCTCTCATTTCTCACCCAGCGCCCCACACCAACCCCCGCTCCCCCGATCTGGCAGTTTCCACAGTCGGAACACAAATCTGCGCGACAACACTCTCCGTCTCATAACTCTGCTTGTGTGTGCACGCGCACGCGTGTCAAAGTGTGTTTTTACCTGTCTGATGTGGTGGAGTAATGAAAAACAGGTTTAGCCTGTTAGCTTCGTTAGCGATATTAATGAGGTTAGAAATGTGGTTTGCGTGTGCGTGCGTGTGTCTGTGATCGTGTTATTAGATTTGTCAGCTCAGACCGGGCTAATGAAAACCATCGGCGTCTACTCCCACGGCCCGGCATGCAACGGCGCTCCCGTGGGCTATTGGGTTGCGTTCAGGAACAAACCGTAGACAATGTTATGAACAGGAAGAGGGAAATGACCTGACGTACACCTCCATTTTCTTCCTCATATTTAACGCCTGGAGAGCGACAGTCTAAATGGTAAAATGAATGTGGCAAACAAGACTTTAACTGGCAATAATAACATCTCATTACCCTGTTCCCCAGAACTCGACGAGTCATTACACTTGGATCCGTGGGATTTAAATAATGATACATTGAGCTCTTTTGTGCAAAGACGCAGATGAGATGTAGACCATGTCGACAAGCCGTTCCAGCCTGATGACGACCTATCCCTAATCCTTTTAGTTTTTTCTCCGGGGAACACGAAACGCGTTTCTAAACGGGTTCCCCTCCCAGGTTTCGGATGTAATATTCCGTGGACCCAGATTCAAGGGAGACATGCCGGTACGAACACGTTGATAATGTGTCATTGAGGGGCCTGGAAATTACAGTTTTCCCGATTGCTAATAAGCGTCTGTCAATACTGTAACATTATCAAAACTCTACACACAGTCAGCAAAACGGAAGTGTGTGTGAACCAAACTCTGAATAATTTTTCGTTGCCTTCACACAAAATGCATTCAATTAACACATTCCTCAAAATCCATGAACTCTTCTCATTCATACTCCACCACCTGCAAAACAATATATCCAAAGGATGTTTTATCAAATGCTTGCACGGTGTTCTCAAAACTGTTAAAATCTGATTCAAAACAGAATGATGGCAACTGTGGTACACTGTACCCTCTGAGAGTAACAGTGAACGTGTGATAGAACTCCGGTATCAATATATCCTGGTAAGATGTTGGTTCAATAACCAAACAGGGTATATACACATTCATGCATAATGTAAAGTGGATTTACTGTTTGTTTAGAGAGTCATGGAGATTGAACCCAAACTGCACTTAAATGAATCGTTGTGGATGAAGCTGGATTCAACCTAGCAAAATTGGTCAGAGAGCCACCGAGCTAACATTACAATGTGTAACACTGTCCAGTGATGTTTTGCTTTTACACAAACCACTCATTGGCCCCTACAATACAGAGGCCCGTGATTATACTATAATTGTTGATGTTTGTTTGTTATTATTGCAGCCATGGAATTTGGGAACATTTGTTAGTTTCCGAAGCATAATTTACTTTATGCAAAGATAAAGAAAATATGAAGGATATTCCATCAAACTGCTGCATTTCGGATTCATTCTTGTTCTTTATACTTTACAGTCAATAAAGGGATGTGTTATTGTTATTCTATAATCAAGGTTGGGTAGGTGACTTTTTAGTTGTAATCCGTTACAGTTACAAGTTACCTGTCCACATTTGTAATCAGTAACATAACTTTTTGATTACTTTTTGATTACTGGATGGATTACTCAGTAACATAATCTGATGACTTGATGATGGGTGAACACACACAATAACAAGGGCCATGACAACACATCCCCTCAGAACCTGGACTGAAATCCATCCACAAAGCCCAGATGATTTGTGTCCTTCAGAATGACCGGAACAACGGACAACTAATGGGAGGGAGGGAGGGGGTCCGGCAGGAAGGGAGAGTGAAAAAAGAGAGATGAAATTAATGAGTTTTCCTAGTGAGCTGTGCCAGTTTTCTTTTTCTCTGTGGCATTTTTCTTCTGTAATAGTGAACACTCCACAACATATTACGCTCTCCTCTCTGTCTCCCACTTTTTTCCCTCTCTTATGCCATTTTGCCTCCATATCTCTCTTCCTTTCATCCTCTCTCCCCTTTCCCCCTCTCAATTCAATGTTCTATTGACATGGAAAGTTTGCTTGTGATAATGATAAAAATATGTAAATATGTTAATCATCATTAACCACAGTTGCTACAGAGACAATTGTAAGACATGAGAAAAGGTTCTACAATATAATACTCGAATAGTAGGATGATATTGATGAAATGTTTAGAAACACCACCAAATAACCCAAGGGATGTCTAGAAAACCAAACATAATTTGCCACACCTCTCTCTCTCTCTCTCTCTCTCTCTCTCTCTAATGAACTGACCCCCGCACTGACACATTCACTTATCCAGCTCTACCTCCCTAAAGAAAGTATAAACACTCATATACTTTGACTTTCAACCCTCCACCCCAGGAAAAGTCCCAGTGAAGTCCTTAAATGGACACTGCAAACAAGTCGTTACAAAGCTGCAGTCTCTGCCAAGCTTATGTCTCTCAGTACTAATGACCGATATTGAAAGACACACACTGCTGCACATAGCCAAGCTTACGTCTTACAATACTAATCTCAAATGTCCAAACACACACCCTTCAGACAGGCACTAAACGTGTGTGTGTGTGTGTGTGTGTGTGTGAGTGTGTAGGGTGTGTCCAATGTGTCGCCATCTCCACAAAACATCGCATTAGCACACGTCTCAAGCTGACGAATGAGTCGCTACTTAAAACAATAGAGCTAAAGAAGTTGATGAATGCTGTAATATAATTGGCTGTCGAGAACACATGTGTTCGGGGGAGGGGGGTGCTACCTAAGTCATTGTGAAATCAGAAGTTAGGAAGCCATGCCATTGGTTAACATAAACACACAAGGCGTATAGTCAAAGTTAAGCATACAGTTTTTGAATACTAATCACACATGTCCAAACAAACACTCTTCAGCATGACAAGAGCTAAGGACAGGGCCAATTATAGTGTGCAGGACTGGATCCATGTGTTGTGGTTTTAGGAAACTTCACACGTACAAATCAGCAAATGACTGATTGAGGAGAAAAAGAGAAAAGGTTTGAACTGAAGAAGTTTCTGAATGTTGTAATGTAATTGGTTGTCTGAACTTTCAGGGAAACAGGTGATCGGTTGAGATCCATTGGGGGCGGGGTGGTGGGGGTGGGCGAGGGATCAGGTCTCTAGGCCATTGTCCAAGAGAGGTTAGGAAGCCAAACCCTTCCCTACAGACACTCTCTCTCCCTCTCTCTTGCTTGATATTTCTCACACACACAAACAAAGACGCAGGCTGTCAGATGAATGGTTCTCTGTGTTTGGGGGAAATTACGTGTTAATCTGTGATAAACAACAACTTCCAGTTAGCTCAATGAGGCTGAACCTAACTCACTTCCTGCTACACAGAGAGCTTTAAAAAAAGTTTGCCGTCTCACATGAACACACACACACACACACACACACACACACATGCATAAACATACATAGGCACATTTTTATTTCTAATCTGTTCAGCTCTTCTGGTGCTAACAGGCCCCTACACACATACATCTATACATATATTTTCATGTTCCCAAATCCTAACCTTCACCTAACCCGAACTTCAATAACCAAATTTTTATGCCTAAATTTAACCTAACCCTAAAGCCTAACCTTAAGTTTAACCCATAATGCCTAAACCTAAGAGTAGCCAATAATGAAACCTAATCCAAGTGTTAATTTTGACCCTAAACCTAACCCCTATGCCCAAAATGTTATTTTCAGTCCCCGCTTTCCCCAAAGGGACATGCAAAATGTCCTAATAAAGATTTTATTTCATGCTTCTGATCCAAATTCGATCTGTAAAAACCAACACATACATACAAACAAACCTGAGCCCTGTGCACATTCCGTAGGAAAAGGCCAAAGAACATTCAGGCTACAGAGACATGCCACTCTAACACTCAGAGAACATTATTTTGCACAGAAAAAAACACAGAAGCACGTGTAAACACACACAAACACACACACACAAAGCCTGGGTTTATCCACAGACCTCAGATTTATTAAGCCTGATACGGCCAGCAATGTGATCCACACAAAGGCACGCTCAAGCAGTCAGATGCGTGTGGCGGGCGGCGGGAAACGGACTAATTTGTCAGTGTATCCTGATTATATTAATACAGAGCTGCTGTTGGGGCTGTAACGAGGAGCACATTTACACCGGAGACATAACACCGCCACATGTCACAGACAGAGAGAGCGAGGGAGACACGGAGGGAGGGTGGAGAAAGACAGGGACAGCAGGGAGAGGTTGGGAATTACAGAAAAGGGGAGATGAAAACAGAGCAAAAGAGGGAGACGTGTGAGAGAAAGGGGGAGAATGAGAGGGTAATGAGAGAAAGCGAGGAAAAGAAAGAGGGAGAGAAAGACAGAGAGACTGAGATGGAGAAAGAAAACACTATGGTTTGCAGGTCAGAAAACAAGGGAAAAGCAGAGAAGGACGAGAGCCTATCCTATCCCATCCACTCCCTTGACACCATGGCCTGGGTTTCCTCTGCACCTCCCTGCATCCTTCCCATCCTCACCCCTTCCTTCCCTAAACACACCAGTCATCCTGCTTTCACTCCACAGTCATTACACGGCTTTACACGCTCAGGCAGGTCCTATCACTGCCACTTCTGTCTTAGACGACTGTCCATTTTGGAAAAACTTAATATATGCCAGCCACTAGGGGCAGTGGTGAAAAATCCTTCAGAGAGGCTAGTGGTTTGCTAGGTTGTTAAGCGACTGACATTAATGCAAGATGTTTCAGCATTTGAATCCATGAATATACAAAACATTATTTATTGTATATGTGCTGGCATTTCTTTTAGTACTTATGGCCTGACACTTTTTAAGTATTTTCCAAATCTGAACTCTTAATCCATCAGAATGAATACCTAACCCTTGCATTAACCCTAATCTTAATAACTTACTTTAACCTTTTTATTTATTACTTCAATTAAAGATGTTTAGAGTTCCCCCTTGACTGTTTTAAGTTTTAACTTCAACTTGATTTGTGTAGTTTAAATTCACATATAGATCATTAGTTTAAGGCCCGCCTGTCCTGCAAGATGCTTGTGAACTTCTACCACTGCCCATTCGATAGCATTCTGACTAACCGCGCCACAGTGTGGTTTGGCGAATGCTCCGTAGCCGACCTGAAGGCCCTGCAACGGGAGGTGAAAACCGCCCAGCACATCACTGGTGCCCAGCTCCCATCCATTGTAGACTTCCAGTGCAAGCGGTGTCTGCACAGGGTGCCTGGCATCATCAGGGACCCTTCACATCCAGCCCACAAACTGTTTGGCCTCCTACCATCAGGCAGGTGGTACAGGTCTCTTCGTTTCCGCAGCAGCAGGCTCAGGAACAGTTACTTCCCATCTTCTGTAACCCTGCTGAAATTTGTGGCCCTTCACTAACCATACCCCCTACGCCTCTCAGGGACCTTGTTGCAGTACTCCCTTTGTACTACTGGTCGCTGACACTGCCTTGCAGAGTCTGATAAGGACGTTGTTCAGTTGTTACAGGTACATGTCTAGTGTGAACCTCTCTGCTGCTATTCCTGCATTTCAGTTGCATATTCTACTTTGTACCTTCAGTTTGCCGTCATTGCACATGTAGAACTGGCATTGTACTTGCATTTCTACAGTTCCTACATATCCATGTCTACTTCGGGGATTTCATTGCTGCCATCTCTACATCCCGGTTGCACATGCAAGCTTTCCACCAGGCTGTTTTGGTCAGGAACTGCTTCACCAACCACAATACTTTCACAGTTTTATACCTGCCCCCTTATTCCCCTTTTCTCAATCCGATTGAGGAATTCATTTCGGCTTGGCGTTGGAAAGTATATGTCCACCAATCACATGTCCTCCTGCCTCTTCTGCAAGCAATGGATGAGGCATGTGGAGACACTGAGGCGGGTCGATCCATGGTTGGATATGGCATGCATGATGATATTTCCCCCATTGCCTAGCCAGGGAGGACATGCCGTGTGATGTGGATGATGGGATGTGGTCATAATACAAGGCGTGATACCTAAAATAACTGTGCTGCCATTCTACTTTTCTTTGTGTGTGGCTGTTTTTGTAAACACCTGCAATAGCGAAAAAGAATCAAACTTTGTGTTGCTTTAACTGTGAGTAGATTTACTGCACTTTTTATTTCACAAAGGCCTGTATGAGAAAATAAAAAAGGTCGACAAAGTACAAACGACAGCAGCGTTCTGAATACAGTTGACTTGTGTGTTGTTGCTGCACTGAATGTGTAATGTAAATGTGCATGTGTATTTCCTATTGATCCAAAAATGAACTTTCGAATAATAAGTGTTACGTTTTGATTGCAGAATGTCATTCTGACATGGCAGTTAGAGGAACCGCATCTGCCTTCATTGCACATCGATATATTCCACTTGTATTATACAGCACATATAGTAAACACATTTCCTGTCTTCTTCTATTTGTACTTCTAGTTAGATGCTAACTGTTAATTTCATTGTACTGTACTTGTACTTGTTCAATGATAATAACATTTATTCTAATTGAATCGGCTTTAGAATACCAGGAAATGAAATCTCAAATTCTGAACTCTTGTCTCATACTAATCTGTTGTTCTTAAACCCAAATGTCTTCAGTGAACAACATAAACAAAGGAATTTGCCTTGCCGTTCAATACTTTCCCTGGACCGCACCTCCCCCCCCCCCCCAATTGTGTGTAGAGTTTGGAAAATAGAAGACAGTTTTGAAAACGTGTGTAAGCAGTTGGAAAAAACTGTAATCTATAGGAATGTGTTTCACTTCACCTCTAGATATTTAGTTTCAGTTGACCTATAGTTGTTAATCTGAATATCACTTATAGATACTCAGATTCACTTCAACTGTTAATATTTACATTCACTTCACCGGAGGTTTAGTTTGGCTTCACAGACAAACGTCGAATAGTGATGTGAGCGGAGAGATCTTGTTCCACCCTGTCCGATCCCCATTCCATTAATCTCAGAGCCCAGTCATTTTTCCTTTTACTATTCCTGACAAATGTCTTCCTCCTCATCCACATTTATCTTCTTTCTTCTCCTTCCCCCTTCTCCCTTTCCATCCCCACTCCTATACCCTATCTCTTCTCTCCTATCTGCTTTCCTTCTCCCCCTTTCTCCGGCCCTCTCCTTCCTCTTGTCCTTCTCCCCCAATTCTTTCTTCCCATATCAACATGTTCTCTACGTTGTGAAACACCTTAATAGAAGCTCAAACTTCAATCTGTGGAAATAGTAGATGGACATTCGACTGAACATTCTAGTTATTATTGCAGCCTTTCTGTCCTCGTTCCCAACATTCAGTGCTGCCAGGCTAGTTTCATTATGGGAGATGGTGGATAGGAAGGATTTCAAAGAAACTTGCTCCTGAATTGGGAGAGTTACATCTTGAAAGTGAAAGTAAAGCAGAACATAACTATTTTCAAAATCAAACAAACCACATCAGTCAGGGGTGTATTTTCAATATTTAATATACAGTTCTGGAAAAAATTAGGAGAAAACTCCAAATTTTTCTGATATCAGCATCTCTACATATATGGCAGCCATTCCATTCCCGTTTCTGTTAAATTCCAAAACAGGCACACCTCATTTTACTTAATGAGGTCCTGATTTTGTGATTACCTGAACCAAATCAAGCTTAATGAGGAAAAGTATGAAAACAACTGCTATGGTCATTCACTATACTGTTGCAGTAGGACCAGCTGGATGGCAAAAATTGTGCACGTAGTACCTCAAAGGTAATTTGAATAAAAAATAACTATTAATCATGACAAAAGAGTGGGAATACAAAGCTTTGAATGAGGAAAATAAGGGTTCAATTCTGGCTTTACTGGCAGAGGGATACAGTGAGCGTCAGGTTGCTTCCATCCTCAGACAGCAGATCATAAGAGCAAGGTCAAGCAACAGACTGGCAGAGGGCGAAAACGACTGTCCGCTGATCGATATGCCCGTCAACTCACTCGAATGTCACTCAACAACCGTAGCATGACATCAAGTGAACAACAAAAAGAATGGCAAACAGCAGCTGGGGTGAAGTGCACAATGAGAACAGTTCAAAACAGGCTCCTAGGGGCAGAGCTGAAGTCATGCAAAGCTATAAAAAAAGCCCTTTATTAATGAGAAGCAAAGAAGTCCATAAGGATGGGAATGGAGTTAGGTTATATCTGATTAGTCACATTTTCAGCTTTGCCCAACACCTGACAACAAGCCAGAGTGTCTCGCACCCACTGTGAAATTTGGTGGAGGATCTGTGATGATCTGGGGATTCCTCAGCAAGCCTGGAATTGGGCAAATTTGTCTTTGTGAAGGTTGCATGAATCACGCCAAGTACAAGGTTATCCTGGAACACCTGCTTCCCCAACTCTGAGAATAGTTTTTCCAGCAGGACAATGCTCCATGCCATGCAGCTTGGTCAATCAAGGTGTGGATGGAGGACCACCAGATCAAGACCCTGTCATGGCCAGTCCAATCTCCAGACCTGAACCCCATTGAAAACCTCTGGAATTTGATCAAGAGGAAGATGGATGGTCACAAGCCATCAAACAACGGCAAGTTACAAATTTCTACAAATAAATACTCTAAATGACAATATTTTTATTTGGAATTTGGAAGTAACATTGTCAGTAATTAATAGTATAAAACCAAAATTTTCATTTTACTCAAACACATACCTATGTGAGAAACTGATACTTTTGCAGTGGTCTCTTGATTTTTTCCGGAGCTGTATATATACTAACTTTATTTACAGCTCTGGAAAAAATTAAGAGACCACTGCACCTTTTTCCTTCCTTTCCATAAAAGTTTTGAGTGATATAAAGGATTAAAGGATATAATAGTTTATCAATTTTTAAGGGTAATATGTTACATAGTACATCCTGTTAAAAGGTGAATGTAAGAAATACATACAAAATAAAATTAGAGTAAGTGATCCATTTGTAGAGTGTGTGGCTGAGGGTTATGGTTAGTGATTGGTTAGCAGAGTTTGCAACTGAAGGTGAAAGTTAGTGATTGTTTAGTTTGTGGCTGAAAGTTAAGGTTAGTGATTTGTAAGCAGAGTTTGCAGCTGAAGGTTAAGGTTAGTGATTTGGTTAGCCGAGATGTGGCTGGATGTTAAGGTGTTTCTGCTATATATTCATCAGCGTCCCTGACTCTGTGTGGAACCAGGGGAGTGTTGGGGAATGTTCCCACACTCAGAGCTCTCGCAGAAATAACAGTCCACAGCCACTCATGTTTGGTGAGGGAACTTGCCCTTGGGTCAACTGTAGGGAAGGGGGTGGGGGCAGGGGGGTAATGGTAGAGGTGATGAAAGTGGCTGATGGCAGGGAGTGGAGTGAGGAATTGGGTGTGTGTATAGGTTTGGGTGGGGGGGTTCCAGATAATAACTTTCTATACATCCTCCTTCTCAGCCACTCCCTTTTCACTCCCCCACATCCCCATTTCACCTTAAAAGAGGGAATTCTGGGAGTGGAGACTGATAAGAAGGAAGACCTGGGAATTGTCCATCACAGAGAAAGAGAAGGAAACCAGCTGCACCCAATGCTGCCAGTCCATCATAAACAAGAACACATTGAAACAGACAGTGACATGAACAGAGGATATGAGCAGAGCATCGACAGCCTCTCCCTCACCTCCCTCCCTCCGCCTCTCTGTCAGAACTCCCAAGAATCATTACGACAGGTTAGGGGTGAAGAGGGTAAGAGGTGAATGGGTGAGGTTGGAGTGGGGGAGTATTGGGCGAGACCGGGATGATTGAGGGGTGTGCTTGATTGAGGGTGAGCACTGACGTGAGCCGTGGCAGTCATGTGGATTGTGGATTGTTGACAGGGTTTTGGTTGAACAAACTTATTTTGAGGCATGTATGGGGTGTTTTGGTGGTTTTGGTGACTTTTGGAGGTGAGAGTAATTGTTTGGCAAAGAGGCATATTAGTAATGCCGACTGTGTGAATAGTTTTGTTATTGTGCTTTCAGTATGGACCAGTGCTTGTTTGCAAAAACTGCAAACATTTTCTTTATACTCTTTTTACTCTTATAATCTGGTTACTGCATAAATGCACAACAGTTGCCATCATTCTGTTTTGAATGTGTTTTTAACAGTTTTGAGAACTCTGTAAGCATTTGAGAAAACATGTGCTGTGAATATATTGTTTTGTAGGTGGTGGAGTATGAATGAGAAAAGAGTTCATGGATTTTGGGGAATGTGTTCATTGAATGCATTTTGTCTGAAGGCAATGAGAAATAATTCAGTTTGGTTCACACACACTTCCAGTTTGCTGACTGTGAAGAGTTTTGTTTATGTAACTATTGTATCGATCGCTGCTTGTTAGCAAACGAGAAAATCTCTAGGGTCCATTGAAAGAGTACATTTACAAACACACTTTAGAGGGATTAGAAGAAAAATCAAAAGGTTACTGTGTAATCAAATAATTGCAGGCTGTATATTAAATTACTTAGGAGCCTATGATTTGGGTGGGGGAGTCTTTTTGTTATACAGAAAAAAATGACTGCAGTTAGGAGCTCCTGTTTCTACCAGGGTTATTTGTTAACACTCTCAGAATAATTTTTGCAATCCTTCCACTGCAATGTGAAGCCCTTTATTTCCTGTCTGTTTAGATACATGTTAGGCCATCAAAATTCAGACCACTACGCCCAAGATCACGTGTCTCAGTAATAATCTCCTGCCTTGGCAACATTTGTGTTTGCGTTAAATACATTTTTCTATCACCCAGTTTCATACAGCAAATCATGTTGAATATGGAGTTTCCCAAAGTCTCCTTGGTATCCCTTCAAATGATTGTTTTTGTCTGACGCTTTTATGGTAAAGTTTATACCCAGTCGTTATTTTGCTGAGGTCCTCAAACAGGCAGTACCAGCTCGCCTTCACCGCTGGTCACGGGTATAAACAGCTATGTCACAGATGATGTCCTGGAAAATCCCTGCAGCTGGTAGCACTCACCTAATCAAGAGAGCTGAAGCTACTGTAATTGGAGAGAAGAACACGCGCGAACATCTCGGCTCCTTTTTTGTCTATTTTCTCATTTGCCTTCTCAGATCCCATTTGAGGAGAACATCAGAGGGGAGGGACGTCAAGCAACGGGTTATGGGATGGAGACAAGGAAAAGGCATGCGAGGTGTACGTAATACACCAGGGACCTGCGTCAGACCACCCCACCGAGAACACTCATTTGTTTTTGGTCACGGTGACAGCGTTGCCTAATGAGCACGCTCTCAGCCTTTTAGAGTTTCAGAGGGAGCCTGTTTGCAGTTCTGGCTCAATTTGATCTTGTAACTTATGCTGTTGTTCTCCACAACCTCAAAGGAGAGTTGACTGTTAACCTGTAATATGTGGTGTGACATTAATTTACATTCGTTATTGTGGTTTGACCCTTGTAGTGGGCAAGAAGATACCAAACCCTTCATCTTACACCTTTCTGAATTGAACCTGGGATGAAAAACATCCTTTTTTCTATTAAAGTATTATCTGTTTCAATATCCCTGTACCCTGAGGTAATTCTTCTGCCTTTGACTTTCACAACAATTTGCTTTGGTTTCGATAGCATCTTACTACCTCAAGCAGACTTTGAGAACATGTGTTTTTCTAACCTAGTTGCTCATGTCGGTCGTTCATTCAAAGTCTCCATACAAAGGTGACGCATTCGTGGACATTCGGTCATTGTAAAGTGTGTTTATGGTGTCTTAGAAACAACTACCCATTTGGGTGATCTTCGTCCACTCCTCCCCAGTGGGCTGGTGGCATTGCTACACTTAATCTGCCACGGTAATGATACACTGAGCTATTCAATGACAAGTCATTCACTGACGAGGGGACCAGGAAGGGGGGACAGAATTTGAGAGAGGGGGAGAGGGTGAACGTATGGATAGGCTTTCCCCCTGGCAGGTTCAACCCCCCTGGTGGAGTCTGAGAGGAGAAAACAGAGAGGGGACAGAGGAGAAGGAGCCAAGGGAGGGGTGAAGGTTACTGGGGTGAGGAGGGGGAGGGAGAGGTCATTAAAGACCACTAATGACCTGTTGATTGACGAGAGGCCCAACTATGACCTCTAATTACAGAAGAGCCTGAGAACCAGTCAGTGGACTATGTGTGTGTGTGTGTGTGTGTGTGTGTGTGTGTGTATATGTGTGTGTGTGTGAGTGTGTGTGTGTGTGTTTGTGTGTAAGCTGGAAAATAAGCATGTTACTAATTAAAACTAATTTCCTTGCCCTTCCATCCAACCATTATAAAATGTGCAGTTATTACTTGCCTTAATCTTCCCCACACATTGTGTGAACTCCGCCACACACAGACACATATCTTCAAATTCAATAATATTTGAAATCTGGATAAAATAATGCAAAAAATCTCATTTGAGAATGTGAAAATGATCTCATATTTTAGTGCACAATATAAGAAGCATAATGAAACCCAGATGCCTGCATCAGGTCCGGTTCACAGCTGTGATCACTGCCTAAGACGCTTCTATAGAATGAAGGTTCTGAAAGATTATTTAGAGTTCAATATTTTATTTTATTCAATAAATTAGTACACATTTCTAAAAACATGTTTTTGCTCTGTTGTCATTTTAGCGTAATGTGAAGTGAAGGGGTTCTGAATACTTTCCAAAGCCACTGTACATCCAATGAGTGGAACACATAATTAGCTGTACTAGAACATCTGTGTGTGTGTGTGTGGGTGTGTATGTGTGTGTGTGTATGTGTGTGTGGGTGTGTGTGTGTATGAAATTGATAGGAAAGTTTGGCCCAGGCAACAAAATATGACCTCATCCTTTGCTTTATTTCACCACATTCACTGTTTTACTCTAATGCTAGATCAGATTATCAGAGGGCCAACAGGCAGCCCCCTCCCCCCCCCACACACAGAGGTGAGGAGTGACAGATTACTAAAACATAACACATTACAGATTATTGTAATGTGTTATGTTACCAGCATATTTGTTTTAGTTTTTTATATTTGTGCCAAGTCATTTAATGTAAATGAGCAGATAGGCCCTTTACTGAATACATTGTGGAAGCCCCTTTTATAGTAACCACAGATATGAGTCTTCTTGGGTACACATCAACCAGCTTTACACACCGAAATTCGGTCAGATTCTCTCAGTCTTCATTGCAGATCCTCTCCAGCTTTAATAGATTGGATGGCGAGCGTCAGTGAACTGCGATCTTCAGGTCTTCCCACCTTCCAGTGAAGTTCAACTCCGGGCCTTGGCTGGGTCACTCAAGGACATTCACAGACTTGTCTGAAAGCCACCGCGGTGTTGTCCTGGCTGGGTGCTTCAGGTCGTTGTCATGCTGAAAGATGAGTCCTCGCCCTGGTCTGAGGTCCTGTGTGACTGGATCGGGTTTTCTTCTTCAAGGACTCAAGTTATAGAGAGCATTCAGAGACAATCAAAGGATGCAGGAAGCATCTGAGCTCAATTGTTACATGAGCAATTTCAGTTTGTGATTTCCATATGATTTGACAAACATTTCTAAAAAAATTGCTTTTGCTTTGTCATTATGGGATCCGGCGATGTGTTCAATTGTTTATATTCCTATTCTTTACCTTAACCCTGAACTTAACCCTTCTCATCTTTTGCAGGGACCAAGTTAATCTTCTCACCCTTTACTAGGTCTTATATTTTGACTTCATCCATAGACTGTTAAGCTCCCCCTAGGCAAACGTTGAATATTGTATTGAGATTTGAGATCCAATTGCAAATACGCCACAGGAACGACTTGCAGGCATCACCAACCTCAAATTCTTAAAACAACCAAATTACTTTTGGCATGCGGTATAGGTATGCAGAGAGGATGATGGGAGAAGGCGGGGGAGTGGCTAAGACAACCACTATAGGAAAACATTGGTCAACTGCAAATTGGAGCGAGGGATGAGGAGGGGAAGAGAAAAAAGTGACAGCTATAACTAGAAAGACAGAGGAACAGAGAGAGCCAAGAGAGAGGGAGGCAGTAGGTGATAGAGAGAAAGGCAGAAGGAGAGAGGCAGGCAGACGGAGAGAAACAGGCGGTAGGAGAGAAGCAGCGGGACAGACAGACAGGCGGCAGGAGAGAGCGGTGCAGTAAGAAGGGGAGACAGGCATTAGGAGAGAGAAAGACAGAAATAGCAGCAATGTGGAGGAGTAAAGGTAAAGAGAAAGAGAAAGGCTTGTAGCCAGAGGCCTGTAGGGTTAGTGAGGCCCTCAAACCTCCTTTTGGCTCAACTGGCGAGAACAAGAGACCTACACGGCAAGCCCAACCGCTTATAGTACACACACACACACACACACACACTTAAATATAAAGCCAGCCCGCCACCAGGACAGATTTTAGATCCAACGATGCTTAAAAAAATGGTTATGGAGACAGCAAATCAAGTTACTGCCAGAACCGCTGTTCTCCCTCCAACCACAAGCTGTGTATGTGTGTGTGTGGGTGTGTGCGCATGGACATTTTGGGCATTTATAGAGGCAAGACCGGTACATTTCTTTGCTCATGTTCGTTTAAAAGGTGGACTGTGTGGCGAAATGGAGGAAAGCAGGTGAAGAGACCAGGAGACCGGGCCAGACCCTAGATCACAATGACTTAAATGGCCCAGATAAGGAACAGAAAAATAGAAGGAAATTGAGAAGGTGAGAGAGATTGGCTGGGAAGATTTCCCAACAACTGAATTTCCATCGGTAAGTTGAGGGGAGAGTATTTCAGGGCCGTTCATAAAGGTGGAGTGTACCAGAATTCGATGGGGAGATCAACAAAAGTGTTTCAATTTGATTTGACGATACAAGGCCCACACCCTGATGGTGTGAATATGTGCTGAAAGGTGCAAAACCAACCTTTCATGACATCTTGTAGATCCGGGATATCACGTATGAACGTGGAGCTAATTATAAATATACACAATTCAATCTCATTTAGTCACACAATCCTCTTTATTACCCTGTGGTGACGTCCTGGTCCTTATGCAACTCTAACGTAGACCCTTACACACACACACACACATACACACACACACACACCAAAAGATCACACCAGATTCACCTGAATAGGAAAACATTTAGTAATGAAACCAGCCACTAGGGGCAGAGGTGAGCACTTTCAGTTAGAACAACTAGCAATACGCAAGGATTTTGTGGTCCGGGATGATGGACATGTTGAAGATTCAGACAATTAAATGTTCCTCAGGGTATCTAGCTTGGGTCATTACATTTATTTATGTTTCTGTTGGACTGCATAAGCGGAGCCGGCCAAGAACAGGGAAGGTTTCTTACTAAGTGACTGACTGACTGACTGGCTGACTGACTGGCTGACTGACTGGTTGACTGACTGACTGACTGGCTGACTGACTGGCTGACTGACTGGCTGACTGACTGGCTGACTACCCGTTAAATAGCGTAGTGGTTAGAGATGGTTAGGTCCTGTGTTTGTCATAGTCAAAATAAATTCTGCATAAGGATTTGTTCAGGATAGACAAAAAACTTTGCTGGCTACCTTCAGTAGCTATGTAAAATTAAGCCTAAAATAAAATAATTTACAGTTAGATTGTGACTATTTCCGAAGTACTCGTTTGTGTGTGCTTTTTGGGGTAATATAGGCTTTATCAAAACCGTAGTTAAAGAGGAGGGGTTTCCGCCATTCTTTCATCTTTTCACTTGACAAAAGATTCAGTTATCATCACCTGAATTGATGGTTATGGTATCATTGTCATTCATGAACTTTTTTCTGCCCTGAAATTAAATAGCTATGGCAGTGTAATCTTCTTTATTCCTAGCAATTGCTCAACATTTATGACTATTCCAAGTAGTAAATTAATAGATACTACTAAGCCTATTACTGGTTAATATGATGTCCAAATGGCCAGGGGCAAAAGCTATACATTTCATAGATGCTATTTTGGAGGTAAACTTAATAAAAAAACGTTTGTCTGTATAAAACAATGCTTAATGGTGTCTAGTGAAATATTCAAACTTGGCATGGTGTTAATGCATGACAGAATGTCTTAATGTTGAGATGCTATACCGACACATGGTAAATGTATTGCTTGGTGGTGTAGTGGTTAAAGACAGCCATTCACATGGGGGATATGAGTTTGAATCCAGTGAGGGAGCCACATTCAACATTTTTAATTGCTGGCTGAACCATGCTTGTCTTGCTCCTTTTCTGGTTACAAATTAATTACCACCTACGTGAATCGACAAAGACTACTTATACTGTGTAATTAACACTACAAGACGGTTTGCATAGCCAGTGAGCTCACTGTGACTCTCAATAAGGACTTCCAATCTTAATCCAAACATGTGATGCTCAACATGCAAATTCTAAATACAGCTAAAACTAAGAGAACTGAATTCAACATTCCCTGAAGAGTTAAGCTTGAAGTAAACTTGAATATGAAGTTTGAAACCATTGAGCAAGTTAAAGAGGTTATTCTTCAAGGCTTAGTATGGCATGGTCAGTTGTTACGGCAAAGTCGTATTGACAAAGTAGTTGTGTATATTGGGAGAATAGTATGACTGTAATACAAAGGTGTTCTGCTTTTTGATACAAAGTGGTATTAGCATTTTAGGCTCTGGTCTGGTGCCAAATATTTTGGTGCCATCGTGATTGTTGTCTTGTGATATGGTCAAGTGCCTCAAAGAAAAGTATTTGCAAAGCTGCAGCAAGCTCAAAATTGAGTAACACACCTTGCGAGTAACAATACATACAGATAAGAATTTAACAAAAATTGCGAAGCAGCATGTGAAATACATTGAAAATAAATTCTGGCAACTACAGAACCCACAATGCACTGCTCTTTATAATAATTTTACCTCAGTGGTTATGTACACCAGTTCACAATAATGCCAAAGGCAATACCAGCTCGTGAAGTAGTTACATAATTGTAAACTCCTAAATAATGTTCGCAATGTTGGTGCTAAGAGCTGCCTCACATACTGGTTTTATGAGAAATATTAGCTATTGAAATTGTTCAGACATACCATAGTCTACATTCATATAACACACATCTTTGACACTCATAATTAACCAACAACACAGCAACATAGTGTCTATTTAATCCCCAAGCGAAAAACAGGGGTATTTATAGTCCCCAGGTCGAGAAAAACAGGAGTCTTCATAATCCCCAGGTCTAGACAAACAAGGGTCTTCATAATCCCCAGGTCTACTAAAACAGGGGTCGTAGATAGAAATGTGAAGAACGAGAAACAAATATTATTTTTTTACTGCTGTCTGAAATAGCTGTTATATATAACTCGGTTTATATTGTTAGGTTTGTAAAGTGACCATTCAAATGTTTTCATTAAATCCACCTATGTTCTATGTACAGAGCTTATGGGGTTCCACATCAAAAAAGTCACCTCTAACTATAAGCAAAGGTATGGATAGAGCATTTGCTGACAGCAATGGATAATCTGTGGTTTGCTTAAAGTCTTTCAAAAAACCTTAAAAGAGAAATTAGGGATATCTGTCTTGCTCAGATGCCTTAACCCTTAAGCAACCCTTAATGTATAAAGGGCCAAGATCAAGTCAAGATCCTGATAAATCATTTCAAACTAAAACTAAACCAATCGGAATAAATACCTCAACCAACCATACCTTAACTCTAACTTAGAACTCTACAGACAAACCTCAGTTTAAAACCTCAAAGTCTCAACACATCACCAAGAGCAATCTGTCTTCTCTAAAATGTCTGACACAACTGGATTATTAGTGCTGATAATGATGCAAATTGATACGTCTGCTATTGGGGTGAATTCATGATACCTTGTTGAACGCATACACAGCAACCAGCTCAGAACAGTATGAGCCGTTTATGAGTGTTTTACTGGAGCAACACTCTGCCAAGAATAATAGTCAAACTGTAGAGGGAATGATGAAATCCATCAGAAGGCAATGTTTTGCCTGATAGCTCACACAGAGGCGACGGCAACTAATCTCACCGCATTCCACCCTGAACCAAAACGCATTACTGGTGACGGAGAAGGCGTGCTCTCCACCTACTGTGTAAATCACTTTAAGTACCTCATTTGGTTAAAGGTACATTTGACATTTTAGTCATTTAGCAGACGCTCCCATCCAGAGTGACTGGTAGAAGTGAATGCACGCATACATTTTCACACTGGCCCTCTTTGGGAGACAAACCCACAATCCTGGCAACGCAGTCTCAATTCTCTACCAAGTGAGCTGCCAAGGGTAACCCGTAAAATATCGGCATTATTATACGTGTTGGAAATTCCACCTCAGAAGTAGCTCTGTGTCCCTCCAATCAGATCTGTATTGAATGTTACAGCGGACGCGGA
This sequence comes from Esox niger, assembly GCA_016801105.1. Classification (NCBI taxonomy): domain Eukaryota; kingdom Metazoa; phylum Chordata; class Actinopteri; order Esociformes; family Esocidae; genus Esox; species Esox niger. The sequence continues at coordinate 27,274 of JACXGJ010006850.1, forward strand.
CGCGGTCACGGCTGGGGCAGAAATGTGCCTTGGCACATTTGAAGTAACGTCGAAGTAAAACAAGAGCGTCCACATGATAGCAATTACCAGTTTGGGCATTACATCAAAATGCCCATTACATCAAAAACGTCTAACCAAGTAAACTTTTTTTTTTTTTTATGTACGCGTGTGTGTGTGTGTGTGTGTGTGTGTATTTAATTAGTGTAAGAGAATGAGTGTGATGGTCTCGGCCAGTGGTGAGTTCGAATGTCTTTAAGTGCACAACAAGGAACCAAAGGTGCTGATCAGAAGCTTTTTCTCAGTCTTTCTGTCTTAGTCATGATGTTCCTCAACTGTCTCTGTCCGCTACATGGTAGCAGCACTAACAGCCCATGGCTTAGATGGCTGAGGTCCATAACGATCTTCATCACCTTGATGCTACACCATCTGGGGTAAGCGTCCTATAAGAAAATGTATTTTTAGTAAAAAGACGTGGATTAGGACCCAGTCGACATCTCTGTTTGTGGTAAGCGGGGAGTGCATGAAGACATTTCTCTCTCTCTTTCTCTTTCACACACTCTCACTCACTCACTCACTCTGAAGTAGTTCAGAGGCCTCTTTCCCTCCCTACTAATCACACTTAATGATTCAAATGGGTCTCAGACATGCCTTTGAAATAAAATCTAGTTACAGCACACATACACACACACACACAAACCCACACACACACACACACACACACACACACTTGCAAGGGAGCACAGCAAGCAATTGTTATTAGGCAGACGGTGTACAGGAAAGGAGACGGATGAGGGATGAGGAGATGTATCTGTAGAACGCCGACTCGGCTCCGTCAGCAGGCCCCTTACAACCTGCTGCCTCCGCTTTAATCACCTCAGTCACAGCTAATTATGACTAATGACCTTCCACATGTGCGCACACACAAACGCACACGCACACGCGCACGCGCACGCACACACACACGCACACACACACAATGCTTCCAAGGGCAAAAAACTGATATCTGTCAAGTGTGTGTGTGTGTGTGTGTTTCCGTGTGTGTGCGTTCCTGTCTGTTTGAATGGACGAGGACTGGATGAGGGAAATGTGGGCAAACTCGAACACAAAACCACTGAATCCCTGTGGCAGTTCCCGGATCCTGTGAAGTCCCCCTGGGCACCGAATATCCTTATAAACACTCAACCACACACACAAATGAGTCTCTACTGGATTCTACTAGAGGGATGGAACACCATTCTTCCCGAAGATATCCCCCATCTGGTGTTTTGAGGAACAGTGGTGGAGAGCGCTGTCTAAAACATAACAATTTTCCTCTTGCCACATTTTTGTGCATGCCTCAGAGCATGATAGAATGTCAAATGCTTAATTGTAACACTCACTACACCTGTATGGAAACATCTACATTCGCCATGTTCATCCACACATTCCTTCTGGTTTTTCCATTTATTTGACCCCCATCTACATCTCCACTTTTTCTCAGGAGTGGCTTCCATCAAGCCACCACCATTAAGGCCTGATTGATAGAGTGCTGCAGAGATTGTTATTCTTCTTGCAGGTTCTCCCATGCTCAGTTAGTGTCCATTGCCATTCTTGTTCAGTCACTTAGTTTGTAAGATTTTTGTTGGTTTCAAACTTGTTCCATTTCAAAAAATATATATTTATATTTAACCTATATATAACCAAGAACAAATTCTCACTGAGATAAAAAAAAATCTGTCCAAGACGATCTATCATCATAAGGAAATCAAAATACAGCAACCATACCATCCAGCGCAAATAAATAAACAACAGCTTTTAAAACTTGTTTTGAAGAAAAGTTCCCAAATATAGGATGGTGTCAAACCAAGAACAGTTTTGTAAATTAAATACTCCCAGTGAGAGAGCCTACGTGTCGACAATGAGGGCCAGCCCACTCTATTGTACAGAACACAGTGATGATTGAGCGCTCTAAAACTGGTAATGAACCTTAATGGTAATCAGTGTCCAGAGCATGTAAAGACTGACAATAAGCAAACATGTAGATGACATCACCGTAATCTAAAACAGGCATGAAAGTTGTAAGTACAAGTTTCTCTCCATCTTCAAAAGAAAAACAAGACATATTTTGAAAATAACCCAACTGTAACATCACCTCATATTTATCAAGTCTAGCCTATGTTTTAGAGGATAGAGTGTCATCAATTAAAATCACAAGATATTTGTATACAGATGCAGAATCAATTATATTGTCATGCAGTATAGTTTTTTCTTTGAGTTTGAAAATAACATGTATTTTGTTTTGTCAGCAAGTTTCAGCTCATGTAATCTTTGTTGAAGAGTACTGAAAGTTAACTGTATCTGATAAAGGGCCTGAATTTGAGAGGGTGCCAAACAATAAATGACAGAATCTCCAACAAAGAAATGAAAGTCAGCTTGGTGTACATCTATGCCGATGTTGTTTATGTCAATTGTAAAGAGGAGTGGTCCCAGAACCGCTCCCTGAGTCACACCCTTTAACACATTCACAGGCTTAGAAGTGAGGCGGTTTCTACAGATAAGAAGTGAGTTTTTAAACCATTAGACAGTTTCTACATATAAGCCTATGTCAAAGAATCAATGCTTCATCATTTCAAAATCCACCATATCGAAAGCCTTTGACAGGTCGATGAAGAGGGCTCCTCAGTGGTGCCCCTTGTCTAGAGAGACAAAATAATTCATTGAATTAAGACCTGCTGTAATTGTGCTGTATTTTTTTCCAAAACCAGCTGGATGAACAGATAAGAGCTCATTTGTAAGTAAAAAATATTTCAGTAGCTTTCTCACAAGATTTTCTCTAAAACTATCACAGTGCTGGTGGTAGGACACAGGCACAGAGACGTGGCGGTGGTAATAACCATTGTTTTATTGAAAATAAAGAAACCAAAGCAAATGCAGATTCCTGTGACTTGAGCAATGGCTAAATAGTAACCAAAAACCAAAATGATCCCCACAGAGTGTGGGCAAACATTCAACATAAATTGTTTCCCCAATTGGAAGCAACGATCTACACCTGCCTCACATTGGGGAGACCAAACATAAATAGAGATGCCTAAAGGCACCTCATTTTGTCCTGTCCTGACTATGGCCCCAGCCCAGTGCAGAGATGGCTAGGGGCATAGCCAGGACGTGACAAAAAACACAAGAATTTGGAAATTCTGTAGGTTTATAATTATTTATGAATATTGTTGTTTTAACAGGTTGATTTCCAAATGAATGGAATTTCGTTGGATCATAACAAAATATAAAAAAATAAGAAAAAACAGCAACTAGCTTTTAAAACAATGGATCTAAAGGATCAGGACCGGCTGATTTATTTGTATTGAAATCTTTGAGAGTTTTAGGTACCTCTGAGTTCGTAATCTGTTTAAACAAAAGAACTGCTGATTTGATGACTATGACTCAGTAACAAAATCCTCATTAAAGCAATCAAGCATATGAACTTTGTCACAGATCCTAAATGAGTCTTTTCCAATGCATGGAGATTCAATAGTTTTCCAAAACATCCTTCCTTTCACAGGATTTTGGTTTGTAGTTTCATTTAAAAAGTGCAACTCTTTGGCATTTTTAATAGAAACAGTGCCTTTATTCCTAAATTGCCTAAATGACAGCCAGTCTGACTCAAGATTAGACCGCCTGGCCTTGGCCCACGCCATATCACGTTGGTGATGTGTGTGTGTGTGTGTGTGTGTGTGTGTGTGTGTGTGTGTGTGTGGGTGTGTGGGTGTGTGTGTGTGTGTGTGTGTGTGTGTGTGTGTGTGTGTGGGTGTGTGTGTGTGTGTCTGAGCATGACAGCTCAGTCGAAAACCATGCTTTGTCACAATGTTTAACCAAGTATTTTCTTAGGGGTTATGTCTATTAATAATTCCCATAAAACCATCATAGGAAATAATGAGGTAAATCTTTTACCTATGAAACTGAGATAAATCATGCACAAAACCTTGTTCCATAAACTGCTACATATTTTGCTTGACTCTCATTCAAGGCTTTGTTCTCGCTAACTTAGCCTGTCTAACAGTTGCAAGTACACAGTGGTCACTGATGTCATTTGCATAGGCAGCCGGTGAGGAGAATTTATGTAGAGAATTTTTGGGAATTACATTTTTTAGTGAAGACTTTTGAGGATATTTTAGATTAGGTCTAGTAGGATTCATACATTTGGATTAGCAAAGTCAAATTGAGACTGAACAGTAATTAACACTTTTACATGGAACCAAGTTACAGAGTTGCAAGCTTTGTCTAACCAAATTGCTGTGTACGCTTAATTGCTGACATTGTGTGCAGTTTGTGTGCAGTTTGCACACATGTTCTGAAACATCTGTTTTTTAAAAGTAAATCCAAAAGCTATTCAGTTAAATGTATCAAATCAAACATGATTTATTTAGCACATATCTTACAAAATGCATTTCAAGGTAAAATTTTACCTTTATCAGGTAAAAGTCAAAATAAAAACAGTTCATAAATAATGCTTTAATAAAATGTATAAACTATAGTAAAGATATACATATTATAATATCAAACGAAAACATATGTAGCTGATATAGTTTCACATTTCAAATATAGACTCTCCAGGGTTAAAATAATTTGGGATTAATTAATTAAATGACATCAATAGTATTTTCCCTCAGATAAAGTTTAAGGTAAATTGCTACAGCACATTTGTATGGTAATTAAGGAAATACAGTACGATACTTTGGAATGACTTTCAAATAGATGACTCACCATTAGTGTGCTCATAAGTTTTTCCAATGATAATACCAACCAGAAAGCAAAATATGTGCTGAAAAAGCAGTAAATATAATCAAGACAAAAAAAAACATATCTGTTTCCTGGGGAGGTATTGTACTTCACTGGCCAGTGTTGTTTGCAGTTTAGCCGTTCAGCCATTCAGGTGATTTATCTCATAGTAATGGTTTAACAAGAGATCAGTTTCTGTTAATCAAATTACCATTTGTGGTTGCAATAGGTGGGCAATCCTGATCCTGGAGTGACGCATGCACTTAATGTTTTGATTTAACTGAACTGGAAATCCAGATGTATTGAATTTAGGCATTCACTGGACAAACCAATTACTCTAACTAGGAAGCTCAGCAGGGTGCCTAGATGGAAGAAAATCAGTTTCAGCAGCAGTCCAGGAACATGTCCACATACCCTTACAATAACTTCAAATGTATACAAAACTTAGACTTTGGTGGATATTTATGTCAACGATCACAACCTTCTTTTTCTTATTTAAAGTCTGCTAGTTTCAGTCAGTGTCACGTCCTGGCTATGCCCCTAGCCATCTTTGTGCTGGCTGGGGCCATAGTCAGGACGTGGCCAATAGAGGTGGCTCTAGCCACCTCTATGCACTTGGGTCTCCCCAATTGGAGGCAGGTGTTGTGTATTGCCTCCAATTGGGGAACCTATTTAAGTTTACTGTTTTGAGCACATGGGTGTGGTTTATTTTGG
>JACXGJ010006851.1:0-17913 GCA_016801105.1 Esox niger
AGGGTGGGGCTGGGACAGGGCGGGGCAGGGTGGGGCTGGGGCGGGACAGGACGGGGCGGGACAGGGCGGGGCAGGGTGGGGCTGGGGCGGGACAGGGAGGGACGGGGCGGGGCGTGGCGGGACAGGGCGGGGCAGGGTGGTGCGGGACAGGGCGGGACGGCGCGGGACGGGACGGGTGGGAGGGGCTATACCCCGTACGTATTGTGATCCTAGCAAAGCCTCTGTCTATTATAGTCTACAACTACTTCATATCATTTAATAGTCTACGACAACTCTTTGTCCTTCAGTAGCATTCATATATTATATGATATTATTTGGCAATTGATTTCTTCATATTTTAATTACATATTTGTTTTACACATCCGGTAATGACACCCCAAGAACAGTGTCTGAAGGACAGAGCATGGCAGGCTCCTGTGCTGAGTATTGACAGAGCGTCATCATGTCTACACTGTACCTTCTATTTTAAAACTATGACTAAAATGTCCAATAAGGAATTTCAGTATAACTGTAGAAAACTCTGACCGCCAGACTGTCTGCCAGCATAGACAATGAGGCCATAGTTCTCAGTGGGTTGCTGTGAACCAGAATACAGGGCTAGTCCAGAATTGCACAATATCTCCTACCAGGAGCACTTATTTTTTATCACACCCTGTCCCCTTAATGGGCATTAGTTTGAAGTATTGCACAAAATGATGAAGGTTTCTATTGGTCCACACAGTTTACTCCACAGCAGTTAGAATTGGCCTGCATGGAGACATGGGTTTCGACAGAGCAGATATTTGGATTTGTTTATTTGTGCAATGTGTAAGTGCAGCAGATTGGTCTACATCGTCCCTGCTGATGTCCAAAGGGCCTGACCTAACAGACCCCTGTAGCTGGGCTAGGGCCTCTCCACAAATAGCAACGGCCAATGCATGAAACCCATGAAAAGAGTTTTCCCATTCCCAACACAATGGCCTGTGGTGGATGGCATCACACCACCGCTCGCCTACTGAGGGAACGGATTGCAATGTTTCATTTCTCTTGGCCCCAAAAACAGGGAAAAGAAATTATGCAACACGGAGAATTCAGGAACACAGCCTTTTAAACGCTCATCTGCTTGTGACTTCAGCCACAGCATTTGTTTGGGGTTTTGTGTGATATTTTAGTAAATTGAAAACATTGCCATTTACAGACTGGAATGGTTCTGGAGGAGAAACGCTGGGAAAAAGTGGCCTATTTGATTGAATGGGTGGGGAGGTGGGGGCATGAAATGGACTAAAGATATATCTGTGACCTGGTTTGACAGAAATGTCCCTGTTTGTATTGGTTAACAGATGGAGATGTGTGGATGTGGATGGAGATGTGGGTGGAGGTGTGGATGTGGATGGAGGTGTAGATGTGAATGGAGGTGTGGATGTGAATGGAAGTGGGGGTGTGGATGGAGCTATGGATGCGAATGGAGGTGGGGATGTGGGTGGAGGTGCGGATGTGAATGGAAGTGGGGATGTGGATGAAGGTGGGGGTGTGGATGGAGTTGTGGATGTGGATGTGAATGAATTTTGTGCATATCAGTGTAGGTGGGGATGAGTATTAAGGTGTGGATGTGGATGGAGGTGTGGATGTGGATGGAGGTGTGGCTGTGGATGGAGGTGTGGATGTGAATGGAAGTGTGGATGTGAATGGAAGTGGGGGTGTGGATGGAGTTGTGGATGAAGATAAGCATATCAGTGTAGGTGGGGATGAGGTTGGAGGTGTGGATGTGAATGGAGGTGGCGATGTGATTAGAGGTGTGGATGTGGATGAAGGTGGCGATGTGATTAGGGGTGGGGATGTGAATAAAGATGGGGATGTGAATGAAGGTGGGCGTGAGGATGAATGTGGCGATGTGATTAGGGGTGGGGATGTGAATGAAGGTGGGCGTGAGGATGAATGTGGCGATGTGATTAGGGGTGGGGATGTGAATGAAGGAGGGGATGTGAATGAAGGTGCACCTTCCCTCCCCGTCACACCCTGACTAGGCCAGTTGACTTCATCTCCTGGCTGTCAGACAGCGTTGCTCCCCAGGCCTGGGGATGGGATGGCAGGAGGGGTGTTCATGATGCATTTTATCTCTCCATTCACCTTACACACAGACGATCCTCAACTCTCCAGGTAGCTCACTCTAACGGCAAAACCGCTCAGCGAGTGTGACGGCGACAGGAATGCTCACCGTGACACATCCCGGCCTGTGAATCTGTCACCTGTTCACGGCCATATAGTCGGAGCAGCGAAAAGATCACATCTCTGGAAAACCAATGCGGTGCAGAGAGAGAGGATCACCCGAGTTATTTCACCCACCTCTGGCAAGAGGCCTCGCTCGCCGCTATTCCCCAGCAGATTTCTGACATTCAAAATGCATAAAATGTTCACCGACCAATAACCGTCGACAGGGCCACTCACACGCTCAGGATCCAGAAGATTTACTTTTGTGATTCCAACCCCTCCCCGTCCCTCCCCTGGAGCAGAGTAACAAGCGTGCATTTTTCAATGGCAGCTCTTTCACTGCTCCGCAGCAGATGAATGTCTCATGCACAGCGACAGCGGCGTGCCAGTTCATGACAAATCCCTCCTGGTCTGACACCATGTAAAAACAGAACAGGAAATGAGACAGAAGGAAGACCTGGGCCAGAATACAATTATCCACCAGCCTTCATTTCTCTTAGTGTCATTTTGCCTCGTTACGTTGTTATCGACCCCCCCAACCTCTTTTCTCTCTCTCTCACTCTCTCTCTTCTCTCTTGTGCTTTTTGTCAATGTATTTCTCTCGGTCTCTCTCACTCTCTCTCTCTCCTTGCCTCTTTCTTCCTCTCTACCGTCCTTGTCTCTCTGGCCATTCTCTTACTGTCTTCCACCCTCTGTTTTTCTCTTTCCATCTCTTTCTCTCTCCATGTGTGTCCTTATCTCTCTCTGTCTTTCTGTTAGTGGCTGTGGTCCAGTGGAAAGCACCTAGATGCACTCTGGGAGGGAGAGCCCTGACTCCACATTGGGCCCATGTGGAAACCATTTTCTCCATAATCTCCAGTAATTGTATCCGTATTATATGAGGAGAGACCTGGTTTTAATTTTCTCTCCACCTCCATCATCCTGACCGGGTGACAGCGTTGCTACAGTACTGTGCGTAGCCAGACATGCTGATGCAAATTGAGGCAAAAGGAGGCCATTAAAAGTTTGTCAAAACAAGGGTAAAGAGATTTCCTGTTTGAACAGACCCACGGTACATTCATGTTAATACACTGTGTGTCCTTCCAGTGAACCCGCCAACAACCTTCTACATCACTTTGCAGTAGTGGCACATCCACTCAAACAGCTACATCCTGACGTCGGCGCTTCCAGCTTCTATTCATATTCAAGGGGATTCATTCAATGAGAAAAAATGCTAAATAGGCACCTTATAAAGTAGTGCGATGTCACTATCATGCCAGCTAGCAAGAAGGACACCTAGGGCTGTGTTTGTTGAACCATTGTGCAATGGGAAAATGTTTCAGAGTGTGCCGACATGCAACGTTCACCGCGAACGCACTCCCGGCTAACAGCACAAAGTAGTGTGAGCGAATGTCGTCGTGACAGCTGGTGGCAAGGAAACCTATGGCTCTACCCTCTGAAGCGTCACAGGCTGAGACAGAATCTCACAGGGACACGCGTGTACCCCTGCCCTGACTCCATGCGCGCTCTGTCAACTCCGCTAGCTTACAACATGCCAGGACACAAAGGATTAGTGACTCATCAGCCCTCACCTGTTTCAGGGGGAGGAACACGTCGTCCACCCAGAAGACTTGACATTCGGAAAGTGTGTTGGGAGAACATGATTGTGTCCATGTTGGGTCTCTGTCTGATACTGGCGGGGACTGGGACTTTGTGTCTGGGTTTTTGTTTTTGTATTGAAATGGTCAAATGATCTTTGTGGTAATTTGTGTTTGTTCAGTGTGAACTGTCAGCTACAGACTTGTAGAACTCTCTGGGCTCAGGTAAATCTTCATGGGCAGGGCTTCGATGAAATGTCAAACAACCCTGGGAAGTTGAAACAAAGTGCACGCCGTGAAAACGATTCCGCACTGTGAAAACGATTCGGTTCCTCGCATTTCATAACACCATCCCAGCTCCAGTAATGTCATCTTGCAAAACATTTGGAGCTAACCAAAAAATCTCCAGAGGTAACCAAAAAATACGCTTACCACAACATAAGCCCTTGGAGTCCTTTCATTGTTTATGCTCGGTCTTGTAACACAATCTTCATGTCTTGTTAGTGTTAGTGAGCTGCTTTATGTCCTGTTTCATATGAAAACTAATTTACAGTGTGAAGTAAAATGACATCTGTTTGTTTAGTTGATCCGGAGCTACTGTGACCATCAAGTAAATCACTGATACTGGTTGATTGCAATACTGGCGTTAGATACTGTTTGTGTTCATAGACTTACACATTTATATCAGCTAAACACTTAAATTATATTTGTTCAACCACACATTCCCTTTCAATTTCAGTGTCCCTCCGAACTTCTAATGTACAAACTGAACTGTTTCTTTGTCTAAGGCTGAGTTGGTGTATCAACGACATCAGAACTTCTAGATTGGCTTTTTTCTGTAAAAGTTTATTAATTTCACAGTTAACAAAACACTTGTCAAATTAAATTAAACTAAATTTGATTTTAGCAGCACAGTGGTCGATTGGACCAAAAATATGCAGGTAAGCAGGTCTAGGCAACTGGCATATGAAAACAAACCAGAGCCAGTTGCTCCAGGCTAACACTAAATTAAGGCAGTTTTTATTGCAGCCTCTAGCAAACCCATTAGCAATTTGCCTCAAGAGGTCAGCTTGCTTTCAGAGTTTTCAAACCCAGAGGCACAACATTGTAAGGCTTCAGCGAACGCTCGAAAAGCAGACTTGACAGACCAGATCAGGGGTGCACAAGGCAATGGGAAAGGTGAAAATGAGAGGTGGAAAAAAAAATGCATTTCTTAGGATTGCTTTGATTTAATGCACAGCATGTGTACAGTTAGGCAAGATACTCAAGTTAGACCCAATGGTGTGTTCCTGAAACGATTCTCATATTAGACCTGATGGTGTGTTCCTGAACAGATACTCAAGTTACACCTGATGGAGTGTTCTTGAACAGATTCTCACATTAGACCTGAAGGTGTGTTCCTGAACAGATTCTCACATTAGACCTGATGGTGTGTACCTAAACAGATTCTCAAGTTAATCCGGATGGCGTGTTCCTGAATAGGATTTGTGCTTGGTAATGTTGATGTTACAAGTTGGAGTGTGAATTTCTGTCACATCTTGGACTACCTCATTGCTCAGGGCCCGATGGGAACATAAAAAAGCAGTTTTTGCTATCTTCACAGTAAACCATATTCTGTTAGGTTGTGCTACACAGAGATGCCCAACCTTGTAGAACCTAGCAAAGCAGGACAGGCACAGGAAATCAATGTTTTAATATGTGGACATATATAATATTTAGGGAAAAACATCAATATTTTAATTGTATGCTTATCATATTACAACGCATTAAGTTAAGTAATTGACACAGGCATTGACTCATAAAAGCATAAATATTATGCAAAGCTCTTCCTGAGTACAGTTAAACATCTTTGGACAAGATGACCCTATGACCTTTAAAAATTATGCACTTTAGATTGTTCATGGAGACAATCTGGATTTGAATTGCCCAAGCACCACAAATGTGGTCAATTTGATACAATTGCACTATAACCTTTTCAACCCTGGTTTAATGGGGCCTGATAATTATACCATACCACCCACTTCTCTCCACCCGCCAAACAGTCCTTTAATATGATTTCCATTACAATATTATCCATTCCCTTTCCCTTTCAGCTCGGCTGTGGAACGCAGTCAGGACACATTACCGGCACTGCAGTCAAAATACCACCACATCCGCAACGACACGACCCCGCTCTCCCGACCCCGTGTCCTGTGCTCCGCCGCGGCCCGGGAGAGAAAGGGAAGGGTGACCCCCCCTGGTCTCCATAGGAACAGAACTGACTTCCCAATGACGGTCTAATAGCGATGTAAAGCAGGGGACCAGCGGTCTGGTGAGAGCTTTTAAAAGATTAAATAATACTGGTTTGACGTCCTCCATTTCACTAGGCACCTGGTATTATTCTCAGAGCCAAACATCTGTTTCAGATCAAACGACGTGTGTAAAGGTGCAGATTATTGGTCCTGGCCGGGACTCCGCGATGTCCAGTCAGCCCTGTTGGAGTGAGAAATTCTACACAATAAAAAGTTGGCCTGTTTTGGCTGGGGAATAGCTGAACCCAGACCGGCTCGTGCTTAACAGGACGGGCAACTTTCCCCAAAAGTGCAGTGGCAGCATCATCACCATCCTCGTCAGGCAGGATATCCTGCGCTCCTCTTCCCCCGTCTCCGAGCCTGACCGGCGAACGCGGCCCGCCGCGTGCCTCAGCATTACACACGATGACAGATGGGCCATGCTCCGGGCTGCGGGCACCACGCTCATTTATTTTCCCCGAGAGGAAGAGAGGATTTTAGAAAAATACGAGAAACATCAGGCAACGCAACACAACGCTCACACATCAGCATCCGCACCTCGGGTCCCTGCCTCTCCACCGTTCATCCTGGCTGTAAGAAAAAATAAATAAATAAGCGTTGCGGGCTTGATACATTAGCCTGTGAATGATAGGCCAAAGACCTCCCTTAATTGCTTTTTTCTTGTAGTGTCTCAATTTATTTTTTTCTGAACTCAAAGCACACACTGGGCCCTTTTATGATGGATGACGGTGGGAGGACGCAGCAGTAAACTGTGAGGGGCTTTGATTAACGATGCTGCCGGGAGTCCCCCAGGAACCTGCAGCAGAATAATACAGTTATCTGGAAACAGCTGCTGCTCCCAAAGACCAAGGTCCCCCGGGGGGGGGCGCAACAGCCAAGGGCCCCTAGCCACAGACACCACTGGCCAGAGGCAAGTGAGAGAGACTGAAAAATCTTTCTGAAACATTTCAGTCAGAGACTAAAGATAGAGAGAGAGAAATGGAGTAGTAGTGAGAGACTGTAGAATGGATGTAAGGTCCTGAGGAGCTGTTGGTTGACATGAATGGGACAGGTGAGGATGTGTGAGGAGTAGGCCGGACTGGTGAGGATATATCTGTGGAGATATGAGCTGAACACAGGAACATTCAGTGGTGAGACCAGGTCTTAAAGGCATCGCCTCCCTGGCTGCCCGGCGTCCAATCAGACGCTGCTTCACGTCTTCGGTCTCCATGCCACAACTGCCAGGAGATAGCATGTCCACCAGCCTCTTCCAGAAACTGCTTTCTAGTTTCTTTACTCAGCCACAATATTACATTTAGCCTCCGTATTCTTACTTAAATGATAGGATATTAGGTATTTATTAAGTGAGGAAGCAGTCTGAAGTGGCTCCAGTACAACTACGAGGCTGCTTCCTCCCTCTCCCAAGCAGCCAGGTTAGAACTTACATCCTCCGGAGTTTCTGTGAAACTGAGAGGAAGGTGACTTTGGCGAAGGGCGAGAGCCTCCACTCCAAGTCAGCGAGGTCCAATAACATCTGCCCAACTGACTTCTGCATGGGTTTTCATTTGTCATCTCCATCATGGGTCCTCCAAGCCGCCACCCAGGGGCTGCTTTCATGGATCCCAGCCAGGCTGCTCTAAGGCGGGGTAAAGTGTTGCCGTGACCCCTCTGGATCCGTGACAAGAATGTTCACTGTGAAGCGACACTTATCCAGATGGCATGAAGTCTTAATTGTGGGCAGCTTGGGTTGTTATATCCCCCTTTCATTCTCCCCTCGAGCTACTCTCGTTCGTCACCGAAATCAAAGGAGGGCCGGTGTGCCCCCTTCTCTGTTCCTCAGCTCCAGGGAGGGAGACAGGGGACAGCTCGAAGCAAACGTTTTTGGACAGGAGCCACGTTGTGTCGGGCCATGTCTGGGCCGGTGTACGAGGCGTCGCGGGCTCGGGGAGGGTGCCTGGGCTCTGCCTTGGCGCTTTTGTCCACCGCCCGTCGAGGGCTTGCCCCCATCTAACCTCTTATCGCCCCCTTTCTAATGGTCCCTGTTTATTTGTTCCTCCAGGCAGCCGCCACAGAGCTGCCTGGTCGGCTGGGAGGACTGCAGTCACGCTGGGCTACGTGAAGGCAACACTCACCAGACTGGTTTATTTTTGCTGCAGTTTGTTTTAAGTGCCCGTGGTCGGGTGCCAACATGTTGTTTTCTCTCGTTGTGTGTAAATGTTTACACAAGACTGGAATTTGGCGAAATCTGCTCCGTCAAATATAACTAATCAAGTTTGTGTTACGGTTGAGAGATTTATACACTAGAAAAATGTGTAGAAAAATATGTTCCCAAAAAACATTCAACACGAATATCTGAATCTGTGACCAATCCTACTCACACATGCTCACACACACTCAATAGTTTTAAATGTGTAGCTGTCAAGCTCATCAAGAGCTTTATAAAATACATTTTATATCCCATTATAAAATATATTTGTAATAGTGGCAGCACAACATCACAAACGAAATCTGCTTGATCCTCTTCAGTTATATCATATCCATAGTTAAGTAAAAAGGGCAAACAGAAAAAAAGATCCTTTCCTTTCGGTTTCCTTGTGTGTGAAGTCCAGACGGTGGTGAGGTTAGAGGCCAGTGTGAACAGCTAGGAGAATCACTTCTATGCCTGCTCTGAGAAAAAGACAGAGGGCAACCTTTGGTGTTTCCTGTTGATGATGACTAAAAATAACCCAATGCCTCATGACTCTGCCTAATGCACACACATGCACACACACACACACAAACAAATAAACAAATACAGGTGTGATTATGGGTCATACTTCATGACTGTGGATGTAAGAGACAGTACCCAACAGGCTGATCAACAGAGACTTTAGACAATTGCCATTGCAATTCAATAGCAAACACGTATAAACACTCTTGACATTCATCTCATCAGGCCAGAAAGGCTGAAGCAGCATTGATATAATATTCAACACTTTAATAACTTCCCATTGCTAATCAAACGTATTTTAGTGGGCTCCAGAGACAGCACTTGATCTAAAACCACCATGACTGCATCCCAGGTTTGGGTGAACATTATTATTTTCCTTCTTTCTTAATGAAGAGGGTCTCAAAAGAGAGCGATTTTTTTCGCATCCATAGTTTTGAATAACAATCAAAATAATGAAAAATATTCTGGGGGGAAAACTTTCCTTATTGTCTGTATTAATTTAAGTCTCATTTAACGACTGCAGGAATCAAACGCTCCGTGCCGGGAGTGGGTGGTGAGACTCAAGAGCCGAGCCGACAAACAAACAGAGAGAAAATGAGAGAGGGAGGGAGAGAGGAAGACAGAGCGAGAGAGAGGGGAAACGGGAGAGTAAAAGCACACGGAGAGACACAGAGACATCAGAATACATCAGTCCGAAAATAGACTTGCTTTTTGTTTCATCCGACAGAGAGAGGTGTAGTTAATTAAAGGCAGTTGTTCCACCACGCGCCAAAGCCAGGTAGAGCGCGGGAATGGCGCGAGCCTCTCTGACAATGCGCACTAAGAGCAATGTAAATGCAAGGGTAATGGCTGTCAGCTCTTGACAGCTTTAAATGGCCTTTTAGTTTGCAGCGCAGAGCTGTCATAGAGAAATACATTTTGCAATGCGTGTGTAGACAGCAGAATCTGCGAGGCACATCATTATTAACAAACGGCTTTGAGCCTATCCTTCGCGGCCCCTTCACCAAGGCCAGGACATGTAGTCGGATCTCCCCTCCTTGCCCGCGGACTAGAAACAAAGCGCTGTCAGGGGAAACGAGCTGCGCGGTGCCACAACGGCGTTTTTTGGGTGCCAATCACCCGGGGCGCGTTGCGTTTGTACACATTACCACCGACCCTGTTGAGAACATGAAACGAGCACGGTGATGTTAATTTAACTCCGCGAATACACTATTGTGATCCTGGGGCTTTGCTTTCCTGTATGCTGGCTAGATTTGTTTGCCTGTATCCTTATTATTTTTGATGCATCTCGGCTCCCTTGTTTTCATAATACAGTGCTTTTTTCTCCACAGCTTGAGGGAGGAACCCCCCAACCGCACACACACACACACACACACGCCTACATACAAACTGTGTCAAACACACAGATAAAGACAAAGCAGGAAATGTAACGTTTTTGGGCCTACAGTTCAAATAAATTATGCTAATCATCAAATATATTTCGTCATAGTGGTTGTTTCTGTAGTAATCCTAAAAGCTTTAGGATATTTGATTTTCTCCACTGCAGTCCATGGTCGACCTCGTTCTACAAGGCCTCCCATTGGCCAGCGCTTTCTGCAGGCCAGTGACCGGGTTCAGGGTCAGGGGTGAGGCAACAAAAAAATGAAATTAGGCTTAATGGATTCTGATATGTTTATTCACACAGGTGCTTTAAATGTGTTTTTTCTCCTCCTCAGTGTGTGTGTGTGTGTGGGGGGGGGGGGCGTCACTGTGGGAGCCGTTTGCAGCAAGATCACATTCCCTCCCCTGAGACCTGTGGTGAAAACCCAGAGTGCTTTGCAGCACAACCAGAGACTGTGTTGGCGTAAGGAAGATTTTTATTACATTATGGCAGCGAAACAAAGAGGGGCTTCAAGTCCACCTCAGCCTGTATGTACGGCCATTCATGTGGATCCGTGTACACACCAGCACAGCCCTGGGTCGAGTTTGAGTGGGTAGCTCTGAGTGTGCAGGAGTTTTTAATTGTATTTGGAGGGTTACATGTCCGGGGTTTGCCTTTTTATAATGGTTTTGCTCAGTAACCCCACTGTTGGTCAGTGCTCAGACAGTTAACTTCTCTTTATGTACAAGAGCACATACATATGTTTCTGGGCGTGAGGGAACCGAAAAAAAAAGGAACGCTCGAGTCAGACAGCTATGCGATTGTGCCGACATGCGGGCCCTCAGCGTCAAGTTTAGGTCAAGCTAACATTTGGGTTAGAGCCCCGTGACCTAAGCACGCATGACAGCCAGCCAATCACCATGCGGTAATTAGTCTTTAAGTGCATTGCCATTAGTGTATCACATCAGTGTATTGCCTTACTTCCAAATTGCTTTTCTAGCCTAACAGTTTACCCTGACTGGTCCCTGTGGCTCCCTCGCGCCAAATGGCTGGGTCGTCGAAACTCCCTCCAGACCAGCAGACAGTGGAGCCTGGGGGGTCCATCAGGGTGTGTTTTGATGATGATATTTGGACCAAAATGTGCAGACATGTCTGTGAGTCCAGGTTCTGTACAGAACGTCCATTCATGACAGGAGTGAAGTATTCAGCGGAAGCTAACGGCGCGGCTAGAGGGAAAGCACACCAGCTCTGAGTGAACGCGCGTTCGGGATGGTATTCATCTCTCGGACATGCCGTGGCGGTGATGACACGGTCAGAGTTACTCGGGGAAGATCCTGTTAAATAGATCTCCCGGGGCAACCATTAGGAAACAACGTTAAAAGGTGGCAGGGTACTCTGATATGGATACAGGCTGTCAGACTGTTTTGCTCAAGGTATTTATGGCGTAATTAGCAAGGCTACTGCTCTGCTTGGGATGTGCCGTCGTTAAAGGTTGAATCTGATAGGCCTGTTATTTTGAAGTTCTTCTTAATGGGCTTTCTTGAAGAGGAGTTAGTGGAACGGTCTGACTCATGCAATTATACATAGTATATGAAAATATGTCATCCTTGGCCGTTCCGTTCAAAATCTTTATCAGTGTGTTGGAAGCAGTTGCATTAGAAACATGAGAGTGTACAATACTGCCAGTCACCAAGGACTAAATTAATATTAAAATTTTTGCACCTGGAGGAGGAAACCGTTAAGTAGTAATTTTCTGTTTTAATGTTGACTACAAAGTTTTAGGGAGAAATAACAAAATTAGGATCCAGCTTGTGCTCCTACAACACCAGGAGAAAGGGAGTCATTGATCTGGAGGTGTAATCGGGCCATAAATTCAACGCTTAACAATCTTGTTTTCGCAGGAAGTGTTTGGTGAGATGTTATAAAACGTGCTCTTTAGGCCTGTCGCCACGCCGTAACTCTGGCCTCTCTCCCTGACAAAAGCCTGCTGTTTGGAGGCGCAGAACCGGCAGTTTCACAGCTACAATTACTGAGCGGGCTAGTTAGCCCCATTTCTCTCCCTACCTACACAGAATGGACGGGGTGGGGAGGGGGGAAAGGGACCTGGTTACAGCTTGTTATATGGTTTACTGCAGAGTGTGTAGACAGGATGAGTACAAGGACTGGGCCTGGGCGGGTGGGACTAGGGTTAAGCTTGAGGGCTAGAGCTGCGGCGGGGGGTTGAAACTATGGGCTAGGCTGGGGGCTATGGCTAGAACTGGTATGGGGGCTTAGATTAACAGCTAGGCCTGGGGACTAGGGCTAGAACTGTGATGGGGGCTGAGATTTAGGGCTACTGTGGGCATGGGGACTAAGGCTAAAACTGGATTGGGGGCTGAGATTAAGGGCTAGGCCTTGGAGCTACGGCTAGAACTGGGATGGGGGCTGAAATTAAAGGCTAGGCCCTGGGGGAAAGGCTAGAACTGGGTTGGGGCTGAGATTAAGGGCTAGGCCTTGGGGGTAAGGCTAGAACTGGGATGGGGCGCTGAGATTAAGAGCTAGGCCTTGGGGCTAAGGCTAGAACTGGGATGGGGCTGAAATTAAAGGCTAGGCCCTGGGGCTAAGGCTAGAACTGGGTTGGGGCTGAGATTAAGGGCTAGGCCTTGGGGCTAGGGCTAGAACTGGGTTGGGGCTGAGACTAAGTGCCCTGGCCTGCGTCTGGAGCCAGAGGAATGTGTCTTAGCTGGGGTGAGAACACTGGAGTGTTGACATGCTAGATCAGGACCAGCACAGCACCCTGCTGGGAGTGGCTCTGTTTGTCCTGGCCGGGCCCCCGTAGCACAGCTGGGGCTGATAGGAGGGCTGAGGGGGCACGGAGGGAGGGGGGACGCAGAGATGCAGGCCAAGTGGGTGGATGAATGTCCGGACCAGCCGTCGGACTCGGCGAGGCTCAGTCACCACTTGCTCATAGTTTGTCAGTAGCGCGGGGACACATGTGGCGTGGCGATCCGCGGTTTTTAAAAGGCCAGTCGTCCCTCCTCTCAGAGAGCCATGACAGGCGTTAATGACGGGAGGACGCTGCTAAGTAACGGGCTGACAGGTGAGCGGAATGCGATGACGCTGTGAAATCCAGTAAAGCCGCGCATCTGTTGTTGTTGGGGGGGGGGCAACTGCTGTGGTGAAAATGGGACGTTTCAATTAGGCCAATAGAGCTATTAAGCAAACCCCTTGGCCCCCACACAGTCACTCTCCAGGTCCACAGCCGGACCGGCTAATTAGACTGGTAACAAAGAGGTGCTGTGAGATCCGGCGGTTGATCGGGGAACGGGGACAGAGGAAGCATGCCTCGGCCCCTGTCTGGGGAGTAGTTCAACAGCAGAGCCCGTGTGAGGACTCACGGCAGTGGGCACACAGAGGAGAGGAAACAAAATACTTAGCTTATAATAAAGTCAGCGCGTATTGTTGTGACACCTTGACTCAACTCTGGGGAAATGCCGAAAGTGGACTGAATAAAAATTGTATCACTGTTGTAAGTATGTCATTCGTCCAGCACAACACAGGGACTGAGGGACACGGGGAGATATCGTTATGCTTTAGCCGGTTCATACCAGCCCTGCCTACGTGCAGTCTGTCCTCCGTGTGTGAATGCGCCCGGCTGGAGCTCGGCTGGCAGGGTTCCTGGATGGGAAACGTTGATGCGCGGGACTGACTGGAGGTGATACGTATCCCGTCCAAAGTGTGCATAGCAATCGAGCCTTTCTCACAACCAATTAGCGCTTCTGCAGCCGACGCCCTAAACAAATAAAACAAGTCGGTTGAAGGTGGAATTCAAGGACCTAAGATTTCTGAAGCATTTTTAAAGAATGCCCGGGGGCCCGATTTCCTGCTTTTTCGGTGGGAATTTTTAATGTGCACAGATATCAAAATATGTCTTGACGACTATTCAGTGGGGGTGTGTGTGTTGGGGCGGGGGGGGGGGGTTGGCTGGCCTTATAACCATTTCAAAGTCGTCCTCCATCCTTTATTTACGGATGTGGTCTTGAGGGTCTCCCGCAGCACACATGGATCGTTTGACAAACTGGACCTGCATCCAGTTGTAGAGCTGAGTGGACTCCTGTTGTAGAGCTGAGTGAAACACTAACACAGGGCGCGGTAGGACCAGACAGAACGGGGACTGTGTTTTCCAGGTCCCGGAGATCACAATGCTCCACTATAAGGTGGGGGGGTACCTCCAGCTCCCTGGTTAGCGGAGCGGGCCAGACCACCCTTAATGAGTTGCAGGTTCTCCTAAATGAGAGTAGTTGCGTGTAATCGGTGTGATGTTATCTGGGTTTCCATGTCAGGTCCTAGGGCACCATGGGCTTATCTCGAATAGTCCCATTCTCTCTCTCTCTCTTTCTCCCTCTGTCTCTCTCTCTTTATCTCTCTCTCTCTTTCTCTCTTCATTGGAATTATTCTTGTAATGAGAGAACAGTACCACGCACCCCAACTTCCCTCTGCTCCCGCTGACCTCCTTATACTAGTGAATCATCGTGTCTCTACACGCTCTAGGGTGCGCGCGCGTGCGCGTCCGTGAGAGATTAGCGTTCACATGCCTTGGTAGACGGGAGATTAGCCCTGTTTAGCTGTACAAGCTACCCACATTAGCGGTACATGCGGAAACATGGCTTAGCGGTATCGTCCCGGTGACACGGCGACTCTGCACTGCATCCGTGACCTTGTCTTCATGCCCCTTAACATGTGCAAACACGTGGAGATGGCTGGCAGTCCAGGGGCTGTTAATTAATCCCGGCACCCCTCCCACGCTGGGCACCGGGGCTCATGTCTGTGCCCAATTGGGAGCAATTTTGTAACCCACACCCTTGAACATTAGTAATGGAAGATGACTGGGCGAACCTATGACTACATTAACCTTCAGAGGGCCGGGTGGTGTCAGGGTCGGGCTTGGCCAGGGTCCAGCCCCCTGCTCCCTGGATCTCTGGCCCCTCATTCTCTGTCCAGGCCACCCAGGTCTGAGTCCCTGACTGAGGGGTTAGTGAGTGAGGACACACGGCAGCTGCAAATGGCTATTTTTGAAGGAGCGGACGCCTTTCTTCTCCCGCTCTGAGAGGCCCGCCCTCCCTCGCCGTTCGCACTCCACACAAGGACGGCCGGTCCGACCCAAGGAGAGGCATGGGTGAGGAGAGGATGAGGGGGGGACGTGGCGAGGGAGATGTTTAAACACACATTTGGTGACTTCCTCTGGAGTATCGAGTATCATCGTGTGATGTTGTGAACGTGAAATGTTTCTTGTCTGAGTTTCTCTGTTTTTGCAGGTTTTTGTCAATAATTAATGAAAGGGAACACATTTTGTTTACTAATGTACTACTCACTTAACTACTCATTTACTATTCCCTTTACTACTAATTTACTACTCACTTTACTTACCACCTATTTAATAAACATTATGAAACACCTAATGCCCATCCTCTGGCTTAAGTCATCACAGAACTGCTTTAACAAATTTCCAAGGGTTTTAGGCAATTCCTTGTTTCAGGTCCTGTCACAACATTATAATTTGTTTTGACTGGCCATTCACAAGGCCCTTGAAAAACTTAAAATGCCTTGCTTTTTGACTGTTCTGATGTCGACGTGTTGTTTTGAATGATCATCTGGCTGCGTGATCCAGGTACGCTTCAGATTCAACTCACGGGCGGATCGCCTGACATTCTCTTTTAGAATTCTCTGATGAAGAGCAGAATTTATGGCTCCCATAATGAGGGCATGTCTTCCTGGCCATTATGCAGCGAAGCGTCCCCAAAACATCCCGCTGCCACCTCCTTGCTTGACCTTTGACATGGTGTCAATACTGTGAAATGCCCTGTTTGTTATTTTCAAAAGACATAACAGGACCCATGTTGTTCATAAAGCTCATCTTTTGACTAGTCTGCCCGCGGAACATTCTTCCAGGAGTCTTGTCAGGTGCTCCCAGGTATTTTGGGGGAAATCAGAAAGGCTGAAAAGCAACACATATAAAGTTTTGAAATGACCTTGTAATGATGTGGCACATGAATGGATGGATAGATTTCAGCACATCCTGTAAAGTTCCTAAACACAAAATATATTGGCCAGCCCTGTATGGTGGAATGTAAGCATCATTACCGCACATTGCGTCAGGTTTTTACTTCTGCTAAACCAACACCATCTAGTGGGGTCCCTAAATAATGTATCCTCTCAAATCGAAGAACGCTTCTGCATGCTGGACCCCACTCCTTTCTCCCCCCCCCCTCCTTCTCCCTCCGTCTCATGTATCTCGCCTCCCCCTCGTGTCTCTCACTCCCTCCTCTGTCTCAGCCACGGCTGTCCTACAAAACGCAGGGCTCTCCTCTCTCCTCTCTCTATAATGGCCCATGGCAGCTCACACACTCATTAAGCCTGGCTCCCTCAGCAGACAGGCATTTTGCCGCTTTGCTGTAGGGGACAGTGGGCGCATGCCTCCAGGGTATGAATCCTAATGGAGAAAGAGGGAGAGATAAAAACAGAGTGAGAGAGAGAGAGAGAGAGAGAGAGCAAGACCAGTAATATCTGAGGTCAAATGCATCCTACAGAAGCATCTATACTCCGCTTAAAGGGCTCTCTGAGCCCCTCTTTTCAGTGTGGAATTAAGCATTATGCATGGGAAAGTTGTGTTAGCGCTCTTGGTTTATTTACAATGAGCCATTAGGCAAAGCTGACGAACGTTGGGAGTGTACCGTGCAGTCTACAGCCCACGGAGCCCATCGTTCTTCCTGGGTGGGTCTAGTTTAAGCACAGTCAATAGCTTGTTCACATTATTTTCCTGATATTTTCATAATTCCACATTAAAGATGCAGGCAAGACTCTGGAATTCCAGAAATTCCAGACCACAGACGAGAGTGCTGATTGTGCATATTAAGTACATTCTTTGGGAAAATATGTAAAGAAAGTGTTGCTTAGTGGTGATTAAAATTGCATGACAGCCTAGTGGAATATAATATTATACCGAAGCAGGGGGTGAAAAAGTGTGAGCCACACAAGATGCTTCTAAGGAAAGTGATCATTATCTGAAATATATTAAAGTAAACGAAGTGGTCAAATAAATCCAGTCCACGTAACTGATATCTTATTTGTGACATTTTTCCAGAACAATATAAAATAAATTTTCTTTATTTCAAGTCATTTTAATAATTGTCAACAGTTTGCTCAACATACACAAACATTCAAGCCGCCATAAATTATCGTACAGTTACATTTTATGTTTATGGCTGAGTCTGAGAAAACAACTCACAAATTGAACAAACTAAATATTAATAAAACTTGAAAATCAAGTATTGACATGGAGTAGAAACTCCACCAATTAGATGTACTACGATTGTTAACATGAATAGGACAAGCTTTTAAAGAAGATGGTCCATGTTACAAAAAATATGTGAGCTCCTAAGTCCACGGTCAAAACATGGATTTTAAGTTATAGAAAATGGTTAGCTAAACACAAGAATTCTACTGTAAGAGTAGCTATTTGCATTATTACTTCAAATGTAGTCACTATGTATTTTGCAAAGTGTTGATAAAACCTTGATGGCTTAGATACATTTTCAAAAACATAAATAATGAACAAAAAGCCCCTTCCGGATGTTGTATTGCCCGTATCCTTCATCACCCTATCTGGGCATGACTCAAGCGTAGACCACACAAAGAAAACTCCAAAGCTCCCTTTGAATCACCTCATCTTCCTAAATAACACTGAGAGCCAGCTGTGAGGGAAAGTCCTCTCTGATTGGAATACCGTGTGGAGACCTGGACATCTATTCTATACTCAGAAAAAACAAGTTT
>JACXGJ010006851.1:18013-32840 GCA_016801105.1 Esox niger
CAGTCATGTAGTCAGGGTGTGTGGTGTGTGTGTGTGTGTGTGTCAGTCATGTAGTCAGGGTGTGTGGTGTGTGTGTGTGTGTGTGTGTCAGTCATGTAGTCAAGGTGTGTGTGTGTGTGTGTGTGTGAGTGTGTGTGTGTGTGTGTAATGGGCCGGCTTGACATGTACATGGTTTCGTTTTTTTCATTCACCATATTATACATTCTATTTTCCAATGTTCATGTTGACCTTCCCATCCAACTGCTGAAACACCTGACAGAAAAAAATAGGTTGACTGGCTGACTGACTGAAAGACTGACTGACAGATTAACTGAACGACTGACTGACAGACTACCAGACACACAGAGACAGTACAAAATAAGGCATGTTTTGGTGAAACCATGGAATACTTGGCAGCGAGCGCCACAGCAACATCCTGGCCTTTCATCTCGGCAGCACCGTCAAACAGCAAACTGAGCTCCAGTCAATGTAGGCAGCCATGACATTGTTTTGCTACATGTGTTGTGTCAAAGGCTTTGCCTGGGTCGCCCTGCTGGCTCTGTAAACAGTCATTCTCCAGATAGGAACAGATACCTGCCACTCAACTGAACACTGCACTGGAACAACAGCTTAACACTGCACTGGAACAACAGCTTGACACAACACTGGAACAACAGCTTAATACTGCACTGGAACAACAGCTTAACACAACACTGGAACAATAGCTTAACACTGCACTGGAACAACAGCTTAACACAACACTGGAACAACAGCTTAACACTGCACTGGAACAACAGCTTAACACTGCACTGGAACAAAAGCTTAACACTGCACTGGAACAACAGCTAAACATAGCACTGGAACAACAGCATAACACTGCACTGGAACAACAGCTTAACACAGCACTGGAACAACAACTTAACACTGCACTGGAACAACAGCTTAACACTGCACTGGAACAACAGCTAAACACAGCACTGGAACAACAGCTTAACACTGCACTGGAACAACAGCTTAACACTGCACTGGAACAACAGCACGACAGAATACTGGAACAACAATTTAACACAGTACTCCAACAAACTCTAAAAAGGAAAATCCACCATAAGTGGTGTTTTTCAGTTTCCCTACATAATTCTGAGTGATTGGATGTGTTTCAGACATGATTTGGCACCACTGCTGTATTTTGGAAAGTTAAGTGCCAGGTTAACCTCATTGTTTGATTTAGCCTGCTGTCTGATCTAAAGATGAATGTGGTCATGTTTTGTAGCAGTTATTGTGGACTCTTCGCTGATTGCTCGGTCACACCAGCGGGAGGTTGAAATGTAGCTCTTTTTTCAGTAGAGCCACTGGACTCGACAATGTTCCCAGCCACTGCAGGATCTTCAGGGTAACTTATTTTCTCTGGATTTGTGAAGACTACTGCCAGCCAGGAGCAAAGATTATACTTTAACAGACATACTTTACTATTAACAGACATATAATTAATATCACAGCTGTGAAATGTTCCTTCAACACAGCACAGAACAGGGCCTACAACAACAGTACAACCGCACACAACACAGGGACTACAATCAAAACAGTACAGGAACTACTTCCTAACACAGAACAGGAACTATAACATAACACAGCACAATAACTACAACCTAAAACAGCACAGTAACTACAACCTAAAACAGCACAGGAACTACAACCTAACACAGAACAGGAACTACAACCTAACATAGAACAGGAACCATAACCTAAAACAGCACAGGAACTAAAACCTAACACAGCACAGGAACAACAACCTAAAACAGCACAGGAACTACAACCTAAAACAGCACAGGAACTAAAAATTTTCACATTATAGGTTATGAAATATGGATAAAGATACAATATCTATTTTAGTCCAAATCAGAAAGAGCAAAACTCTCCATAGAACTCCATAGAATCCCTTTGTATAAATCAAACTCTGAACAATAAAAAAGTGTATCCCTCAGTGGTAAACCCTGGTTATTCAACTCCGGACCTCAGGCCATTTCCACTCCATGAGATCCATCAACTCAGGTCAGCAAGTAGAGCCCAGAGTCCAAACTAAACATGGAGAAGCTGCATTTAGAAGTAATGCTACACACAACTGGAATGAACTAACAGAAGATCTTAGACGTGCCCAAAACGTATCCATTTTTAAATCCAGGTTAAAAACACTTCTTTTCACAGGCCTATGACTGAGCGTTTGAACTTAACCACATTGTAATAGATTGGAATCTGTTACGGAATCTACCAGTAATTTTTTTATTTCATTGTAATTACATTTTAATTTTATTATTCTATGTTTTATTATTGAAGTGGTTAGAGTGCCCCTTGTTATTTAAGGCAATTAGTGTGCCCCATTGTTTTACTGATAATTTGAATATAGAATTTGTTTTCATTCTATTGTGTTTTTATACATTGTAAAGCACATTGAATTGCGTCCATGTATGAACTGTGCTTTATAAATAAACTTGCAGCGAGCTTTCATTTGAACCCTCTAATCAGAGAACTTATTTGGACCTTGGACACCAGGTGGGTGACA
This sequence comes from Esox niger, assembly GCA_016801105.1. Classification (NCBI taxonomy): domain Eukaryota; kingdom Metazoa; phylum Chordata; class Actinopteri; order Esociformes; family Esocidae; genus Esox; species Esox niger. Next base: position 20,550 of record JACXGJ010006851.1, read on the forward strand.
CTGATGATGAGGTAGGACAGAAGACCAGTAGGCTCTGGACCTGGTCGTGCAAGAGTTGAATGCCTCTACGCCACACCATGGTACCGAACAGAGTATTCAAAACAAATCACAGCATCACTCATTATCCATGCGTTGTTGAAATAAAATACAAACATTGGCAAACAACCTAATACATACCAATATTATGTTGAATATAGCAGGCTTTGTGTGAGCATATGTTATCCGTGTTGGCTGGCACAAACAGAAATAGATTAAAAATACCAAATCTATTTGAACAATTAACAGGATTCTCACATTGTGATTTGATTGCGGCATGGAAGCAGCTCCTTGCTGTCAGGTCACAGGGTTTGTATTATCGGTGCATCACATGATGCTACCATACAGCTAAAGGCCTTTTTGTTGAGATTAAACCGCCTCAGCCACAAATATATTTTCATGTGGAATATCATTAGCTATAGCACACGCCTAGCCTATTCTCTTGGGGACAAATAGTCTATCTAACCATAAATATTGTTTAGCATTTGGAACTCGGTGTTCATGGTATATATTGTACATTGACTACAATTAAATGCCAGAGGGGTTTAGTTTAGTTTTTCCTTCTTTCTGTATATTAACGTTCTGCTAAAGGTCAGGGAAAAACAGCTCGCTTCATTGGTGGATTTCTATGCCAAAACAACTGACACAGACATCGTTATTTGTAATAACACAATTTTCCCTGAAAATCTTCAAATGTTTTAGTCCAAATGGACCCCATCTACACATGTACAATTTACATATACGTGGTGTTCATTAGCAGACGGTCCTCCACAGCAACATACAACTGCTAGGACATTCACATTCACGCCTCATCAAACATGTAGCTGGGATTTCCAAGTATTGTTACACTTTCATTGCAGCCAACTGAAAGGTTACTTTACTTTTCTCTCTAAAGTTTTCTGGGCACGCTGTTGTCCCAGGGAAACTCACTGTCATTACCAGCAGATCTATGCTGCCCTCTTTTGGGCCTCAGGGATCATATCAGCAGAGGTCAAATGTCAGAGTGAGGGGAGAGTTGACAGGCAGCCAGGAGTCCTGCTACAGCGCACAGAGGATCTGATGGATGGACTGATGCAGGCTTGGATGGATGACAGGCAGTGGAAAGGATAGACGCCTGATGAAGAAGATACAGGGATGAGTAAAACAGGGGGATGAGGACAGATGGACGACGGAATGAGTGAGTTAGTGAGAGGAGAGAAAACAGTAAGTGAAGGATGGAGAGGTAATAGCTGTGATGAAGCTCTCTTCCTGTTTCGCCCATCTCTCCATCTCACTCTCCATCTCTCCATCTCACTCTCCATCTCTCCATCTCTCTCTCCATTTCGCTGCATCCATCCTCCTCTCTCTTTCTCGAACCCCCACCTCCCTGTCTGTCTCTTCCTCCGTCCCGTCTTCTCTCCCTCGCTCAGTCTTCCCTCCCTCTGTCTCTGACCTGACAAAGAGCGAGTGGCTGACCGCTGGATCTCCTGGCCAGAGTTTACATCACAGTGGGTGTTGCCCTGCCATCTGCTTTCCAGGGCAGTGAGCAGACTGATACACCAGAACACTGTGATTGAGTGGGAGGGGAGATTTCCAAGTCTAATTGACACCCGCCCTCCACCCCTCCTCCATCTCTGTTGTGCTGTGGAGGGTCCCAGAGTGCATTTGCATTCAGCACCAGTCAGTGGGACCTCCACCTTCAATGGTCTAATCCTGCTTTGTCCCCGAGTGGCTCGTGGCCCCTCCACCCCAGTAATGCACACGTTCTGGGGTTCATTTGCCAGGCGGTCTGAGGGGGGTCTCCTCTCGTCTTCTCGCTCCTCCACACCTGTACCCAGATGTCCCTGGCAGCTGCTCGGCATTGTGGGTGCGTAGGTGCCACAAGGAGTGTGTTGGTAAGTCAGAGAGATGGAGGTCTCTAGAATGTATAGGCATTAATCCTGCTTTGCACTTGTATGCTGTGGGTAGTGGAGAGGCCCCCAGGAGGAGCCAAGATAAAAAGAGCCTTAGGCTGGTCCAAGAGGCACACCAGAATACATCATCATCTCAACACATGGCTTGTATTGTCTCAATGATCACCGGGGAAACTGTGTGTGTGTGTGTGTGTGTGTGTGTGTGTGTGTGTGTGTGTGCACATGAGTCTGTGAGGGTGACTATGTTAGAATGTCATTCTGACTGTATGAATACATGTTAATATGTTGTTCTGACTGTATGAATACATGTTAATATGTTGTTCTGACTGTATGAATACATGCTAATATGTTGTTCTGACTGTATGAATACAAGTTAATATGTTGTTCTGTCTGTGTACAAGTACTTTAGTATGTTATTCTGTCTGTGTGTATGAGTATGTTATTCTGTCTGTGAGTATAAGTATGTTATTCTGTCTGTGTGTATGAGTATGTTATTCTGTCTGTGTGTATGAGTATGTTATTCTGTCTGTGTGTACGAGTATGTTATTCTGTCTGTGTGTACGAGTATGTTATTCTGTCTGTGTGTACGAGTATGTTATTCTGTCTGTGTGTGTGAGGATGTTATTCTGTCTGTGTGTGTGAGGATGTTATTCTGTCTGTGCGTGTGAGTATGTTATTCTGTCTGTCTGTGTGAGTATGTTTTTCTGTCTGTGTGTGTGAGTATGTTATTCTGTCGGTGTGTGTGAGTATGTTATTCTGTCTGTCTGTGTGAGTATGTTTTTCTGTCTTTGTGTGTGAGTATGTTATTCTGTCGGTGTGTGTGAGTATGTTTTTCTGTCTGTATAGCTATGCATGTGCTGAAAGGTGAACAGTGAGGTCTGCCACTGCCCATATGGCCGTAACAGGACAGTTATGTAAATGTCTAGCGTCTTAGCGGGGGCCCGTGTCTGACGGCAGTGGTGGCACCGTCCCCCCCAAACTCCCCACCGGCCCACTGAGCTGCTGTCACTGAAACACGGCCAGCCACAGCTACAACCAGAGGACAGTCACCCCGTGTTCACAAAGGGCACATCGATCTCCACTAGTGGACCCCATACCTGTTGCAGGCCAGTAGTGGGGTTCTTGGAGTACAGACTGCCAGACGGGCTAAAAACGTCCCACTTTGGCGTGACCTTTGTGTTCAGAATGAGTTGTACAGTGATTGGAAGGCTGTTTGAATGCCCGACCTGGCATGGGGAAAGACAGTGGACATATCATTGAGACTGGGCTGTAATAACCCTGGCCGTGACACCCCTCTGCACAGACGTCTCAGGGGAATCAGGCTACAACAGCAACGGGTCATCAACACACACTTGTGTTAAACACAATATGCAGGCATGTCCACAAAAAATATTCTCATCAATCAGACAGACAGATTTTTGTAAATTAGCATGTTGTCGGATGAGATTGTAGACTGTATATGCCACAAAAAGGACCCAGATCCTGAGTTTAACTTATATTATTATAATGATTAGCATTATTCTAAAGGTGCTTGACACGCGTGGCCATATCAGGAAGTGTGTGGCCATTGGCAAAATGGAGAAGTGAAACCAGCAGCTACAGAAGAATAACTGCACCGCGCCGCTCCAGTTCTTTTTATACAAAAGCTTTTTTTAAACCTACTCAGCGCTCTCCAAAAGGGATCTGAGGTTTACCCTTTTTTAGAAAGAGGGGTTGCTTAACTTCCACACTGAGGGTGTAGCCCCCAACCGTCGCTCTTCGACACGGCGCCGGGGTCACCGTCACACGTGGTTGGGCCCGGAGAGTTTAGAACCTCCTGTACCTTTCTCACAGCTGAGGTGATGTGTCCTATTCACACTGCTTTGGGGGCATTGGAGCAACTGTCATTGGTTCTGTTGCTCCAACAATTATCAACGTCTTGATATTCCAAACAAAAAGGCAATGTGAAAATCAGGTTTCTTTCTGTTTTTATTTGTAATTGTGTCATCGGTGGATAGCATTTTCCGAATACAAATAATTAGTATATCCTGTTTTAGACACGGAAGTCATAATACAGGCCCCCAAGGAGGTTCATCTGAGAATATTTCCCAGGGTCTATAGTGACACAACTTCTAGACATAGGAAGGCCTGTTATTCAGTAGAAAACATATTAAACGCTCTGTATGTCTACTCACATATTTAGAGGAAGTAAAACAGAGGCGAGGCCCCGAAAGATCCCCAAAGAAATTTAAATGGAGAACTGCAAAAATATTCACGTCATTAAGCCTTCATGTTAGCGGTCAGTCAAGCAGAGATGCCAATCAAGCTCCCTCTTTCAGATGCTAAGTTTTAATATAGTCCCAAAAGAATGCCAACTTGATTGAGTTTCCCAGGATTCCTGCCTGGGTGGAGGAGGGGGTGGGGAGGGGATGGGGATTGGCAGACCTGCCTACTGAGGCGGAACTCGGTGGCATAATTGAGCGCGATGCATGCCCCGCTAATTATCACAGTGGACTCTTTTTTTGACTGTGGAAGGTAATCTCCAAAGATTATGGCAGCTGTCAGAGTAACAAGCCAGTGATTCTACGCCACATTACTGCAGAACCAATGGCCCGCCAAGACAGTGGCTGTCTCTCCTTGTTAAACACACACATGCACGTGGCCCTGTGCACACGCACGCACACACACACACACACACACACACACACACACACACACACACACAGAAGTACACCATATGCAATTCACCTCCTTTGTAGCTAGTTGTGATGGACAGACGAGTCTCTGAATACCATATTAATTACATGATCTCACCTGTCGCTGAGAGGCCAACCAGAACCCTAATGCAGGGCCAGACAGAGAATTAGTCCTGATTAATTCCATCACTTAACACCCCCCCCCTCCCGTTCTCAGGTTTGATTGACATGTCAGGTAGCGGGCATGCCACCCTGCTCTGAGACCGCCGGGCCTCCGTGAAGAGCAGTCGGGGGGGGACGTGGATGGTGCCACCGACAGCCTGGCAGGCCCCACCGGGACGCCGCCTTCAACGGGAGCCACTTAGCGGGCCCCTCAGCGTGGCAGGCGTGCCCGCCACGAGTGCCACTACACTGGGGTCAGGCCATCAGCGGAAGGGCCTCCCGGAGGAGGAGGAGTGCGGAGATGGAGGCGATTGGAGGAGGGACGAGGGGGGTCAGCGTAGACGGATACAAATTAATTTTCCGCCCCGACCCAACCCACCCCACGCAAAATGACGTTATGAGCGTTAAATGAATGTTTTCCGCAGAGGCGCGCCACGGGGCCCGGGCGGCTCCAGTGCCCTGGATTGTGCCCTACTCCACCGCAACGAAGAGACGCGATCAAATGGCAGCAGCCCCCTCTCTACGTTCGCAGCATGTTAACAGAAAGAGCCTCCCTGGTTGTCTCTCTGTAGCCAGCTGTACGCGCCTTTCATCCTCCTGCTGTTCAGCACAAACAGACACTCAACAAGGTTAGCAGTCGCGTAGCCCTCACGGTTAGCGCAGTTTGGGTTGCACTGCTGGCGCCACGTCGGGCCCGTGTCTGAGCTGCCGATCATTAGCCCCTGACAGCCTGGTCCTATTCGCTCGGCAAATCTAACGCTACGCGGTGTGGACCAGAGGGGATCAATTTCTGTTTTTGTACACAATCACCGAGCGTAAAAGGGACGATGTTGTCCCGTCGTTAGCCCCTTGTGCTGAACGGCTGTGCGTCGGCCTGCGTGTGGAGGACCGTTGCACGGGGCTGTCGCCTAATGAGATATTGACTCCAGTCGGAACACTGCTCAGTGTTTAGCCCGTTTATTTATTTATGGCTGTTTGATGTATAAAGCCACGCTCGTGATTCATTCCTTAACACAGACCACTGATCAATATGCAAGATTAATGGTGGATTTGCTTTAATGTTATTTTTATTGAAAACATGGATACACTTCTCTTTCTTTCTTCCCTCGCTCCCTCTCTTTCTCTCTCTCCACGTTCTCACTTGATTGATGTCAGCACTGTATAAACCCGGCTTTCTTTTAATTCTCTGCATAATTTTTGTCGGCTCTACTGTCAGTTGTGTGGAGTCTTTGTGGCTCGTTCACAATGTCTTGTTAAAAATTAAAGCGATTGTATTCCCCTTTCTAATGCTAATGCCGTCCCACGTGGGCCCCCAAAAATGCATATGAGGGCCAGAAACGAGATCTGTGAGGAACAAATGCGACTTCTTAGAGACGCCAGAGCGTTGAATAGTGATGAGCTGGGTAATAACCCCCCCCCAACAACCTCTGGATACACCCATAGTTTACCTGCCTGTCTCCCCATCAGTCACACATGGCCAGGAAGCGGGGTCTGCCGCGTCCTCTCTACATTTCTGTCCCGACGTGTTTGATTCTGGCCCGACTCCGCCGAAGTGCCCCCGTTGTGTGGCGGCAACCTGTGATCCAGACCCGCCTGTCGCCCCCCGTGCCATTCCGCCGCGGTCAACGGCGCCGTTTCCACGGCAACAGTCGACGGGACGTCACACGGGTCCGCCGAAATGTCAGCAACAGCTGTGGCACACGCTAGTCTGGGTTTTTTGTAATGTGTAATGTTTAGAAGAATGAAAATAAAAGCTCTTCTGAATTTATAAGTTACATATAAAACCGATGTGTTGCAGGTGCGACGGACAGGTGGTCAGTGATTGACAGGCTGTGTTATTACCCGGGTTGAAGAGATGTGTTACTGCACGTGCTCTCCACTTAAGGACAGTCGGCTGGGTGTTGTACGTCGGTAAGCATCTGACGGCTAAGAGAGAGCCTGGCCGCCCTTGGTCCTTACCGCCTCCCTCTTCCCCAGCCACCTCCCTCTCGCCCTATCCGAGGAGTGTTCTCAGAACATGCTCGAGTCTCCCGCTAAACAATCACTTGAGTTCTCTGAGACATTCAGAGTCTGTGAAGACATTTCTAAGGATGTCATATTTTAATCGAGCCTCGACCTCCCACAGGAATGTGTGAATTTCTCCACTTCTCCTGTAAACAGGGCATCTGCAGTTCAAACAATAACCATGTCTGCCCCTCTTTCTTTAAAACTGGAGGGATGGGGCAAGAGATTTGAAATACTATGAAATTCATAACCGCTGCTTAAATGTTTACAAACTGATATTGTCGGTTGTGATTCGGTACAGCAGCTCAACTATGTTTATGAGGCATTTATTAGTTATACGTTTCAGTAATCACTGGATATATATAATTTATTTGCAGCTCCAAAAATGTGTGTAGCCAAACTTTGGGTCAGTTTGGTCTGCCAGCTTTGGTTAATGTTATGAAGCTGTGGGACAGACCTTCGTTATTTGGTTAATCATATGAAGCTGTGGGTCAGATCTGTGTGACTGGGTTAATTATATGAAGCTGTAGGTCAGATCTCTGTAGAACTTATCATTTTCCTCCATGCCTTGGGCGAGGTACAGTTATTTATTTACGCCATTAAAATATGATGACCTATGATGATTTTGGATTTTGTCAAATTGATAATCATTCTTCAATCCACCCATAAACCTGGTCCCCCACAATGTTTTCATTATACATTTACGTAATTTGGAACATTAGCAGAATACCTGAAGGAAAACGTACCAAAATTGTTACACATTTTATCGTTCTTTTTTCTAAAGCTATTAAGAGTTTAGTGTTGTTTAGAAATAATAAAGACATCAAGTTTAATACACCCTCTTCATTTTTCCTCCCTCACCACCATGCCCAGTTAAATGAATGCAATTAAATCCAATAACCCTTTATTGGCAGGGAATGCATTAGTGAATCATTTTGGCTATGCTGTTTACCCACCCAGAGGCCTGTACAATATTTCCCCCAGCATGCAGCAGGCCGGTGAGAACACTGTTCAGTACAGCACAGAGGGGGCAGAGTGCAATGGACCGGCTTGCTTGAGACAAATGACAAGCAGCATGGAGAAAATGAGAGCTAATTGGCAGCAGAGTGTTTGCTTTAATCCCAAACTTAACATCTGGGTTAATGACGGGAGGGTTCTGTGTTCGATAAGAGCCATTATCGTGAACGAGAAGGGCTTAATTAGTTTGAGCTCCTTTTGGCAGTCTGGAGTGGTGTGTGGCTCTCTCGGCGCACTCTCTAGGTGGTCCCTCAGTTCAGAGGCTCATGAATAAGTAATTTGAAGAGCTTTCCTTGGGGACATCGGCCCGTCTTCTCTCCGTTCCTCTCCAGGTGCACTGGGAGACTGTAACAGCCCCCCCTTCACCATCATCTCTGTCCCTCTCTCCCTCTCTCTCTGTCTCATGTTACTAACAATGGCTGGTTCTCTGATAATCTGATAATACGCGGTGCCTAATACTGTATGTGTGGGACATGCTGAAGTGAACTCACCGTAACCCATGTCAAAACAATACTTCTGCTGTGTGTGCAGTGATGTTTCCAGTATTACATCAAGGTTTTCCTTTTCTTCCCCTCCAAACATCTAGAAGAGGAACCAGAGCTTGTTTTCAGAGTGGAATATAAAATATGATACACTGTAATGACATTAAACATAGCTGCCTGAAATCAAAGCTCGTTTCTACATATCTTTACCTTATATCAGATCATCGGGTTGGACTGCATCGGTGTTAACACAATGACATTTAACAAAAAGAGTTCCCATTTAGGCGGCCATGATAGAATCACGCTTGTGGAGAACGGATCTCCTTCTGGGAGTTGGATGATATTAATGTACAGTGAACAACTTAAGAGACTGATTCGTTAATGTTAATAAAACTCTCTGAGATGACTTTCTGAGCACCAGGTATTGGGACACGGTGTACTGCTGGTTAAAGGGACCGAAGCAAACCTGGGACGGCAGATGACTGCAACTAACTACCAGGTAGAATAGAAAACCAGCAGCACTCCGTGTCCCCTGTCTCTGACTGGAGAACCACTGACTTAAAACACTAAAAAGCAAGTGGAGATCTCCCAATTCTGATGGTTGCAGTCCCAGGAGAGAGTGATTTGGAAGAGCGATGGGGAGGAATGCCTTTGCTCATGAAAGTCAACCGGCCTCCCACTGTTCCTCTCTGCTGTCTTTGACAGCCCAAATCAAGCACTCGTTGCCACGCAATGGAATTTCTTAGGAAAATGTACTGCGTATTTCTGTAACAATGACAGAAAATGTATGACTCTTTTTTCACTCCAATCTCACCACTTTCTTACTTTTATCTCATGGCTATCTCCATCCTATCATATGCATATCTGTAACTCCTGTCTCACTACCATCACATAATTTTAATAGAATCTGTAAGTGCTGTCTCACTCCCATCACATAATCTTAATAGAATCTGTAAGTCCTGTCTCACCACCATCACATTATCTTACTAGTATCTGTAAGTCCTGTCTCACCACCATCAAATTATCTTACTAGTATCTGTAAGTCCTGTCTCACTACCATCACATTATCTTACTAGTATCTGTAAGTCCTGTCTCACTACCATCACATTATCTTACTAGTATCTGTAAGTCCTGTCTCACTACCATCACATTATCTTACTAGTATCTGTAAATCCGGTCTCTAGTATCTTACTCCTGCTTCCCTACTTTCACCCTATCTTACTTCTGGCTCACTAATTTCACCTTATGTCACTATTATCTAACTCCTGTTTCAGCCATGGGTTTCTCGCTCAGATTAAATTGTGCAGTACATATGTTTCAGGTGATTATGTTGAATATTGGTAGTAGTAATAATAATAATAATTATTATTATCATATTCCTTTCCCTCAATGTTTATATCCATAGCAACATGGGTGTATTTATTTAACATATGGGTGGTGCCAGGAACCAAACCCGCAAACCTAGTGTTTATCAGCAAACCTAGTGTTTATCAGCAAACCTAGTGTTTATCAGCAAACCTGGTGTTTTTCAGCAAACCTGGTGTTTTTCAGCAAACCTGGTGTTTTTCAGCACTATGTTGTACAGAACTGGAATGACAGTTTGAATGATGAGAATCTTGTGAGAACATTTCCAAATCATTGTATTTCCAACTTTGGAAACGTACTTACGTCAGGAAATCTTCTGGATAAAGTTTACGCGTTAAGGCTCACATGTTTCATTTTGTCTGGCCACCATCATCATCATCATCAGTCGGGCCGGTCGCTCCTTGTTCAAGTTAGAACCTCTGACTCATTCTGAGCATCAGCTTTCGTTGAAGCACGCGCTCCGGCCTGCATGGCGTCACACGACCTGAGACACTGGAATATGTGGAACATTCAGCATCAGGGACGTCCCTTTCTAGTTGACCCAACAGCCATAAAGACCCCGGTTAAAGGAAAGGAAAAGGACTGGTGAGGAGTGTGTTTTTAGCACTTGACATCTCGAGAAGTCACATCCGTCCCGGAGCACGACCAGAAAGACATAAGGGAGCCCTCTCCAAACAGCCCGGCACCCTGTTATGGTGGAGTGGAAACACAGGGGAACCAGGAGCTGGAAGACAGACGGAGCTTTGTCAAAGAGCTCATTTCCCATGTCGTTGCATCTGTGGTACTTTGGGCCATGGTGAACAGCACTGCATAGGAGCTTCCCCTAGGCCAGGAGGGGAGAGTAAGAAACACTGAGAGATAGAGAGAGATAGAAAGTGATGGAGAGGGGGGCGGAGATAGTGCCATGCCATTGCTTTTCTGAGTGAGTGGCGCCATCTAGTCTGAGCGAAGAGAGATGGGTCCAGTGTCTGTATCGCGTCACCCGGCTCAGATGACGGACCCAGAAACGACACCAGTCACAACAGCTTTGAGTGTCCACAACCCACTGAAGGATGTGTTACGTATTAACCCTAATCCAAATATTTGAGCGTTAAAAAACAGCTATAACAACTATTATAATAGCCCTTCGAAGTGCCTTGAGTAACTAGAAAAGTGTTATACAAGTTTAAATTATTATTATCATCATTTAGTTCCCCAAAGTGAGGCACAATGCATGTAGCCTTAGCCTGACTCAGACACTCACGTACTGAATCTGAACAAGCAATGTCGTTCGGATTTTATACCTTAACGTTTTACGGCTTTGCGTCTCTCTCTCTCGTCTGTGATGAAGCATTTCTGCACACAGGCCCCAGTAATGAGCTGCGGAGTATGCTATTTCCTGTGTGTTTTTCCCCCGCTCCGCTGTGATATTCTCCCTGCGTCCTAAGTTACTGCTACATCTGCACAGGCATTTCCTGCCTGACCTTGAGCCGGGCTCCCGCGCACCCTGAGTGTGACGGAGAATTCACTGACAGGCAAGGACAAGCATCGGCAGGGACACGGGGCGGACGGCAAGTCCCAACTGACTCGCTCTGCAAACAGCTGGGCTGGCGAGAAACAGGGAGCACTGCTGCACCGTCCATTCAGCCCAAAGGGGCATTTATTTCCCTGGAACGAACAAAAACCGATTGCACACACGCACGCTTTAGAAATAGCTTCTTTTGTATAAACATTTTCACCAGTGTTTTGAGTATGCCGATAGCAGATGTGTCCTTTCTAAAGGGGATGTTTTTGGGGGGTATTGAGACCTCAAGGTGATCTGAAGGAAGTCAGGTTTATCGTAATCTCTATACTTACATTTTATTTTCTCTGGGTGGTTTTCAATTAACACCGGCCTCCTAAACTCAGGCACTTGCCGTTAGTCATTTACATATGCGTAGCGGGGGGATGTGAGGGCAGGTGGGTGGGGCATCGAGGGACACGGGTCACAAGGCCATCCACTCATGCCAAAGTATTCAAAAGAAAACCAAATCTCCGGTTGCGTAATCGCCAAACATTCCGAAGTGCTACGCTTCGAAAATTGTGAACACATGTTTTTATTCAATTTGACATTTACATAAGTAAAGGCTAGGTCAAAGATTGCTCCCAATAATATTATTCATGTAAATATAAAGCAAATATGATGCATTTGTGAACTCGCTGTATTTTGTGAGCATGCTTCGAATACATTGATATCCCTGGTCGTACCAGTAAAAGGCTGCCTTTTCTCACACTGCTATTTAATTGCCTGAACAAAATTTTATAAGGCGTTGGATACGAACCAAGCAAAAGTAAAATAATTAGCATAGATTTAAAATAACAAATGTTTCCCTCTGGCGATTTGCTAAACTTTCATAGACATAATAGCACATGGAATTATTATTCCAACTCAGTCCAAAAACAAGCCAAGCACACAGAGTGCCTATTGTGCTGGGTAATTGGTCTGCTTTTAATGTTAAATCACATGGCCAGTGACCACGGTGGCTGTCCAAACACACTAACAGTCAATTCCCCTGTGGAGCGGACCGGCTCAGAAAGGATCACAGTGGATCTGGCACATCCCAAACAGTGTAACCCTGCGCAGTGTTATACAGTAGGATCCTGCCCTGACATCTCCTGCCTCTACGCCCCCCCCCCCCC
>JACXGJ010006852.1:0-32732 GCA_016801105.1 Esox niger
TTATGTTGAATGTTTGTGCACGTAGTTGTGGTTTATTTTGGTTGTCCGCCGAAGGCGCTACTACACCCTGTCATTGTCTGCTTTAAGTTTGTAAGTTTGTTCTTTTGTTTCTTTCTTTAATTAAAACATGGATCATTACCAACATACCGTCTCTGCGCCCGTGTCCTTCCACCAATTCTACCAGATTCTTGACAAACACCCATGAAACCTGTGCAGGAGCAAGATGCATGAAACAAAAATGACACCTGGACGCTGTTAGCATACTGAACGACCAAATGGATATCTGACTGTGGGTACTTTTTGTCTGATGATGATTCAAAGGGCATAGAAATCCACTCAAGTGTGTCCATGTCATTCGCCTTCTAATAGTGACAATGACTCATCCCTATGGCTGTAGGTCAATACAAACCCATTTTCAGCAAACATTGTGAAAAGGTCTCTGGAATGAGTTTGTGGACCGACAGGAACATTTTGCTTACTGAGAGCTGTCACTGATCTACAGAACAGTCAGTTCCACAAAGGACCCCGTGAGACTGCCCTTAGAGTGCCTGATTAAATGAGGATGGGAATTTCTACTCAGGCAGGAGACATTGTGGGAGTACCTACTAGGCCCATCTAGGCTGTTTTTCTCCCTTGAAGTGATCGTTTGGCTCCACGCCTGCTGTGTGAGGTATTCCATCATTGATCCCCCAATGTGTGATTTGTTTTTATATCCGGCCAGCAATATTATTAGAACAATACTCTGTAGAGATGGGAGTCTTTTTATTAAACAAGAATGATTTTATTTTGAAATGTTCAACCTCCCAACTTCAGGAGGTTGACGTCAGTAGAAACATCTTCTAGGCCGAGAGTTTCAGGTGGAATTTGTGGATCGATCAAGCAGCGGAAATCAAGTCAGGTGAAAAAAACGCCCAATAGCTTGAAAAACAGCCAAATAAGCTTAATACATTTGTATATACTTGCATATCCAAATATATATAGGCTGCTCTTTTTTAACACGTCCTGTTGCTATGGCATAAAGCCTACGCAATGCAAATTGGATCTCCGCACTGACTATATCATTAAAATCCAATTGAATAGAGTCAATTGTATTTCTGGGATTCCGATAACAAAAGAAACCAAAAGAATGGAGAGGATGTGGGCTGTGGTGCCATCCACCCTGCCTTGCGCTGTCATTACAGTAAGCTGTGTGACGCAGAACCAACCCCAGACGCCGCTGAGGGCGTGAATAACACAGGTGTCACTGCTTCCGAAATCCCTCCCTGGTCTGGTTTGATTGGAAGGATAGCTAAAGATGGAGAAGATGTTGACAAGAAAGAAAACGAGAGGAAATTGCTTCATATTTTTCTTCTCACATTCTTATTTCCTTTACGCATACAGAATTTTCCCTTGGTTCCTTTGAATATCTCTCTGGTCATTTGTATATCAGTCGAGATAGATATCTTACTTCATGCTGTACTTCTCTGCTGTAACAGTGAGATACCGTTCTGATCAGCCTCCCAATCAGGTTTTCGGACACTGGCACAGAGAACAATGCTTATAGCTCATTGGTTCTGTTGCAAAATGCGTGTTTCCTTGCAAGAGCCTGCATGCCCCTTCGGCTCATCTAAAGTGCCGTGTGACTTCTGGTGCACGTCCCCAGCCGAGAAATCTGCCGACTCCAGTGGCGACTCCCTGCTGAGCGCTAGCACACACTGTACCCATGGGAAACGCAAAACACCCAGGGAGAGGAGGGGGGAAGGAGGGGGAGAACGGAAGGCGATGTCACTGGTAAGCAAAGCCGTTAACAACCTCAGCAGCCTGAGGATGGTTAAAGGCCTGATAGGGCCATGTCTGTCTGTATGTGTCGGAGATGTGGCGATGCGACAACAACTGTGGCCTAGGGGAGATACCGTGAGTGAGAGACAAAAAGAGAGGCAAACAGAGAGACCAACAGAGACAAACAAAGTGAGAGAGACAGAGGGATGGCTGTATACAGAAAAGTCGGTGCTGCCAAGGTACCCCACTAGTGATAAATGGGAGTGTTATATTTCCTCACTGTCATCCATCGCTCAGTCCCTCTTACCTACTCCCCTCCCCACCCCCGAACTAACTCCCCAGCCCTGGCAGTCATTCCTCAAGCAGAGTAATGCAGTGTGGAAGAGCGATCTATCCCGACAGAGTCATTGATCATGGAGAAACAAAGAAGGGGGGAAGAAATTAGCCGTGACACTCACCACTCATGTCGAGGGGTCGCCTTTCCTACTTATCTGATCAGATTAATGATTATGGAGTGTGCTTCGGATATTGACTTTACTCTTTCAACCATCCTCAGCTGGCATTTAGATTGATTCGTTCAATAAGTTCGTAGTTTTTGTTTCAATTGAATTGTTCTAATGATAATTTCAGCCTAGCCATCTTTCAATACGACTTGTCTGAAGAATGTTACGGCTTGGTTGCAGTTTTAACTGTGTGGTTTGTGGCAAGTAATACTGCAAGAAATAGGCACTTTACCCAGTAGACTGGGCACGATTATGCTGATGTGGTTCATGTTAATAAAGTTTCATTCTTATATGATTCACTAGTTTATCCAGACACAAAAAAATATATTTTATACCCATTTACTGTTAGTAATCAAAGTCATGCGAGTGCAGGGCTACTTTTGAGATGAAGTGTTGTTTGGGGCAAGAAAAAAGCTGATGACAACTCCGTCTGAGGTAAAAGGTTGCATGTTCAGTCTCCAATGTGTTTTTGTGAAAATCCAGCCGGGCTCGTTGCAGTGTCTCTGAAATGGCTGCCTCAATCTCCCCTGCTGTCTTTTGATGACTAATTCCATCCCCGCACACACTCGATATTACAGCTCTTTAATGGGCTACAATGAGCCCATCATTAGCACACTCATCGGTACTTATTGTAATGTTTAAGACTGATCATACCGTTGATTCACTGCACGACTACTTCTCCAGCCTACTCATTCTGTCAAACAGACTCTACTTGTCGAAAGTTCATAGAGGTTCTGAGTCACTTTTGGTCCCTCTGAGGTGCCATGAAGCTTAGTGTTAGGGTGTCTGGGTGCTAACCTCAGAGCTCTGGCCAAGGAATCCCATCTGGACCAGCTCTTCCTGCCATCTGGTCCTCACTGCACTCTAATTGGCCAATCACCTTGTAAGTTCTGATTTCAAAATGGCTCCCATGTAACATTAATGGAGGGAGGGTGAAGGATGACTAAAGGGTAAAATAAAGCTTTAAACCAACCTAAACAAACTTGTGCACCAACGTGTTTGCAAGTTTGTTTAGGTTTTTCACCCCAGACGTGACCATAAAAAGCAGGCAAAATGAAACACGCACGCCAGTGCCACTTCAAGAAGAAAAAAGTTGGTCGAGAGAGCAGTAACACAAGCCGCATTAGCAAAGGACCAGTGGCGCGAGAGTACAAACTTTGTGAGAGCAAAGACGTCGCGGTGTGGAATTTCTCTGCCACATCGCAAAATTCACCCGCGCCTCCTCAAAACCCCCCGCAACATCGCAAAATTCACCCGCGCCTCCTCAAAACCCCCTGTTCTCAAGTAATGGGTCATTCTCTTTTTGGTGAACGGTGGGAGCCGATTGGCGAACGAAAAATACCCGTTAATTTGGTTCTTAAATATGTTTGAGGCAAGTTGTATATATATATATATATATATATATATATATATATATATATATATATATATATATATATATATATATATAATGTGTTCAATCATGGATTTTTCATATAACCTATATAAAAACGGTGGCACCCGCAAACAAATCAGTTGCTAGGATGCCTACATGAGTGACACTTCTAAAAGATTTCAAATGTTGAAGTTTTTTACAAAAAAATTGAAATGCAGTATGCAGTATTAAAAAAAAGTCCCACCTGGGGCAACAACGTTGCTGTTAATGTGTTACCAAATGCTAACGATGCATCTACCACAGCTGAGTCAGGGACCACTGCTACAACCTCTGCATCTACATCCAGTGCTGCAAGTGCATACAGCAACCAGACAAAAAACTGCCACCCGGACATCCAAAGGACAGTACATGCCAAAGGCCATTACCTCATCAAAGAAGATGATAGATGATGAAGTGGCTAAAATGGTTGCCAGAGATTTTCAACCACATCATTGTTGAAGACTGGGGATTCAGAAGCTACTGTCATGTTCTAAATCCAGCTAATGTTCTTCCAAGCAGGACAACCCTATCTAACACAATAGTTCCTCATCTGTATGAGGAATTAAATGCTGCAATAAAGAAAATAGTTGAAATGGCATCAGCAGTTTGCCTCACTAAACTGCTGGACTTCTAGAACAATGTGTAGTTCATGTCGGTAACATGCCATTTTGTAGAGGACTACAAGATGGCTTCCTGTCTGCTTGATTGTTTTGAATTCTGTGACTGACACACTGTTGATTACCTAGCAGAGGAACTAGTCAGAATTGCAACAGAATGAAAGATCATGGATAAAGTGATGAGTTGTGTGAATGACAACGCAAGCATAATAACCGCTGCAATCCGGAAAATACCATGGACAGTCCATCCATGTCTGGCACATACCATTAACCTGATAGTTAAAGATGCTCTGGTAGAAATTAAACGAACTGTGGACAAACTGTGGCAACAGAAGAGTTTTTCCACAGAAGGAAGGCAACACAATGCTAAATGGAGATGCCAGAGCTGTGGCCAGAGCAAGATTGCCCCACCAGGTGGAATTCAACAGTGATTTCCTCCCTTGCCTTAATGAATTCATCACTTGTCTCTCTGACCCCAGTAGAATGGGATGTTGTACAGGAAACATGCCAGGTTTTACAACCATTTGAAGAGGTCACTGTTGAAAGGTACAGTATACTAATATACAAATTGTACAATGGTAATTCCTTGGTGTATTAACAATGTAATAGTAATATGTATTGCGTCATAGTACATATATAAACTGCAAATACGAAGGGGTGAATGGTACATTTGATTTATTTTTGTCTTATATTCGTATAGGTGGATGTACAATTTACCCCTTTGTATTTGCAGTTTATATATATATATATATATATATATATATATATATATATATATATATATATATATATATATATATATATACTCTTATTATAATAGCATAATATGATGTTATTTGATAACATTTCTCTCTTGCAGCTATGTAACAGCATCAAAAGTCATAATTCTTGCCAAGGGTCTGCAGTGAGTCACTGCCAACTTCCAGAGAACCACAACAACCACTGTACAAAAACAAAAATGGTGAACTCTCTCTGTGCATCAATGGCACACAGGTTACACATGATGGAATACAACCACCTCCGATCAGAGGCAGCAGCAATGTGCCCCAGATTCAAAAGCAAGCCTTTGTTGAGGATAGCTGACGAGGCCTTACAGGGCATTGCTGTAGCAGCAGGGAGAGTCAACCTCAGAAACCAGCAGTCAGATGCTGATCAGAGAGCAGCGGCCAGAGTGGATCCACAGGAGAGGGCTACAATTTGGAGCATGTTTGATGAGAACATAGCAGGAGGAATTGCAAGAAGAAATCCCTCTGCAGATGCCGTCAAGGAGGTGAAGTCTTATCTGGAGGAGCCCCTGCTTCAGAGATCTGCAGACTCCCTTGAGTGAGGGAAGGTCAGGTTGTGGTTTACCCCAGGCTACCCAAAGTCATGACCCAGAGATTGTGTACTTTGGCAACATCAGCTCCATCCGAGAGAGTATTTTCCAGAACAGTGAACGCTAATCTCCCCTGAAGAAGGATTTCCTACAAAATTTGCCCTGCAAAAGTGAGACAATTTGTTTTTTTTGTAACGCTAATCTTCCCTGAAGAAGGATCTCCTTATCCAACTACTTTGTGACACTGGATAAGAATAGGCTAGTTGAACCTAGAGAGATGTTCATAGTTCAGCCAACAATTAGAACAAATGCCATGTTGAAATTTTTCCTTAAACCATTTTACATTATAAGTTAATGTGTGTTACAATGTTTTGTTGTTGTGTTCTATTGTGGTCTGTTCTACAGTTTTCCAATATTAAAAATGTTTCAACACAATGAAGAGTTAATGCATTGTTAACAAGATTTAGCTTTTTTATACATGGAACATGCTAGGATTAAAATGCATTATTTTCAGTGAAAGATAAATTGTTACTTTCCACAGCTTTATTAAGGCCATCACATGTTATTATGGCCGTTAGTTAATTTGGGCAGATTAGAAAAATATGTCACATCTGCAATAAAGGATGATTTAAACTAAAATTAACTGAAAACTGACCAAAAAGCCGTTTTGAGATCCAAAATGAACCATCTCTTTTAAGTGAAAAGTTCCAAGTGAGCCGGATCACTAAAAAGACCCGAAATTCCCATAATTATATTGCATTATTAGCCAATGATAGCTCGGTCACATAGCATTGGTCCCCGGCTATTAAATTAGCCAATCAATTGCATTGTAATAATAACAAACGATTTGATAAAACAATACTAGCAATCGTATTTGAGGTAACGTGTACTGTTTCTTTGAGTGCAAACACGTGTCAAGTGAGAGAAGGGTTTTTTGAGAAGGCCCAGGTTAATTTTGAGAAGTCGCAGAGAAATTCCATGCAACAATATCTGCTCTATCACAGTTTATGCTCTCGCGCGACTGGTCCCTCGCTCACGCGGATTGTTTTCGTTTTCTCAACGTCACTTTCTGCTCTCTCGAAAGACTCTTCTCGAAGTGGCACGGATGTGGTTTGGTCCTGTGCACGTGCAGCTTGTGTTTCTGCTTTCTCAACTCAATTGATTATTCTCAGTAGCAAGTGCGTGCAAGAGGGTTTTGAGACTGATGGGACACGATATTTCCCATTTCCAAAGATTAATTCACAGACGAGAGTGGAGAAAAACATTGTTTTTATGAAATTATCTTTGTATAATCTCTCTTTGTAATTTATTTGCTTTGGAAAACCAAAGAATAGAAGGGAGATGTGTCGCTTTCCGTGTAGAACGCCTCAAATCAACCCAAGTTCTATTTTAGAGCCTGGCAACGCAGAGTCTAGTTGACGCTCGCAAGCAGTTTGAATAAAATGCATTTAACAAGTATCTCTTGATTTAATCTGTGGCTGATCAAGGATGCGACATGTCTGGCCTGGTCAGGGTGTTACAGATTCAGGCATGGCAGTGTACTGTCACGGCCTTACTACTGATCAGGTCCATTTGGCTTTATGCTACTTTACGCTGTACCTCAGCAAAACTTTCTAACATGTGATAATATAAAGTGGAGCACTGACTGTCTTAAAGTGGAATGTACTTAAAGAACAACACAGAGTTGAAATGTATGCCTAATCAGACAAAGGTTGTTTCCTCAAGAAGATAACACAGTTGGAAAATGCGAGAGAAGATGCGGCTACAGATGTTTTGTTAGGTACTAAGATGGTGACTAAGGTAATCAGTGATGATGAGGTATGTGGACCAGGGGTTATTAAAAGGAGATAAAAGCAGGTAGTCTACTGCGGACGAGAATTATGATGTCAGAGACATTGACAGTTGTGCTCTGCGGTCCGCGCGATGCAGATGAGCATGAGAGATTCACATGTAAGAGCTGTCCGAACGGCTTCCATGCCCAGCGGCTTCTCCACCAGGGCGCAGACATAGCCAGACCAATAGTATTATTACTTGGTCTCTGAAGCACCACCATACCATTGTTTAACGCTGATAGATTCACACACCAGTCGATGCCGATGACCCATTAAAGATAAAGAGGCCGGCCTTGGTGTTGTAGTCTCGCATTAATATTAACCATCGTGAATCTTGCATACAGTCTAGTGGACGGGGTGTGCTGATCGACAGATTGGATGGGGTCCTCTGCTCCGCGTGATTGACTGTGGCACCCATAAGTGTTGCGAGGCTGAGGGTGCCCACCCCTTGATTTACACGGAACACGTTCAAGCACTCCCGAATCCAAATGACAAATCGAAACTCGCCTTACTCCCGATTGCAGACTTCCACAACAGTAACTTATATTTTCCATGACTTTTTTGTTTCGGAGATGCTTTGCAGCTGATGTGTAAAGATGTGGTTGCCTGCTAATGATTTGTCCCAACCTCAAACTGGGTTTGACGAGTTGAGGGAGCGCAATGCAGCGAAGCTGCAAACTATTACACCTCCCCTGTATAAACCACAAGGACGTAAACCCTCTCAAACACACACGTATGCACATACACACATTTGATTCCACACACATTTGGGCTGACTGGCAAACACACAAACACAAACCAAATCGACAGAATTGCCACCACCTGCCTCGCATCAGCCCCCTCATCAAGCAGAATAAGATCACTGCTAATCCAATTGTCTCGGCCCACAGGCTCCCTAGTCTTGCTACAACATTCCCACTGCAAGAATGGGCTGGATTGGATTGGGTTCTTTTGCCTCAAGGAATTTTCAGTCGAGCGAAAACCAAAGTAATCCCGGCCCAGTGCATTATTTTCTGTTTCTCTTGTTATTCTGCCATATTTCCCACACGTCATGTTTTCCCCCACTTTTTTACATTAGCTCATGGGTCCTCAGATAGCATATGATAGCAAAATATAATGAAGTTGAAGGAAATTTGCTTTGAAACTACAAACATATCTCTCATCTATAGGGCAACATGTGCAGAGTACAAAATAAACTTTAAAATTGCCTTAATGTTCTCACAGCATTATTGCACAGTAAAAAAACAAATACTTCCACTAAAATTTAATGATGGACAGTCCCATCCACAAATAGCAAATCAACAACAAAAACCTAATCACCCTTCTTCCTTACTCATCAACTCTGGACCAGCTACAGCACCTTGACAAAATGTTCTTAGAGACAAGGGCTTAATTGTGGTCCATCCATGCCTAACAGGTTCTGTATGTGTGTATGCTTTTTGTCTAAACTATTGTAAAAGTTAAAGGGGTGTAATCTCTCTAAAACCTCAGAAGTCCATGCGTCTGACCACCCAGTGTAACCAGTCAATGGATCCTTCAAACAGTACATATCGGTAAAATGTCCCAATACACAATAAGCACCTGACAACAATTTCTGTCTTGAAGGTCAGTGGAACATGTTATAAAACAGACATCAAAACGAAATAATGATGAAAGTTTTAAGTACTGATCACACTGTATCACAGTTCCTCACAAATGTTTCAAAGACTTTACGAATGAAACAGTTTTTTTGCCATTCTGGAACACATAGTGTAGCTTTGATGAAAGTATAGTAAAACATAGAAAATGGGCCCATATATAAAATCTTAATTCAATTTGCCTTACAGTTTACGAGGAGTACATTTCCCTGTCTTCTTTCTCTTTGTCTTCTGGGGGTGCAGTTGAAGTGGGAGTCAAAAAGTGGCAAGCAGAACCTTGCTGGGTGTCTGGGTCTGATTAGAAACAGCACTTCAAATTCTATGTGTCTCACCTATCTCATGGGGGACTCTATAACTGCCAATCAAACAAGGGGAATTGCTGGAGCAGAGGCATCAAATGGCTCTTCCTTCACAACCACGTCTTGATTTGTATTTATTTTATTTTTCTCTTACCCTCTCCTAGCATCACAAGCCCCCAACCTCTCTCTTCAGTATTCCTGATTGTTGATCCACTGGCACAGGGCTGCTGTTTTGATTGGCTGACGAGGGGAGTTCAGCTCTGTCGTACTGGGAAGTGTTATGTGGGGACTGCTGGGAGTTGTTTTACCCCTGCTGTCCTCAATCCGATTCCCAGATAATTACATTTGTGACTGGGGCTGATGATTTTTCAGACAGGCAGACAGACCCAAGTCCAGAAGGCGCAATTGCAATGCATACGTGTATATATGGGTGAGATCTGTAGGTTTATATAGCCAAAGCACCTCTCTCAGATAAGCACAAAAATGCAAAAGACCTTGTGGACTGTTCACATGCTCTTATATAATGAAATGTATTTCAATGAAGCTTGTAATTGTGAAACCCGATCATACAGTATAATATGTTGACATGTTACATAGGTTACTCTAAGACTAGGGCCACTTTGTTAATAAGCAAACAGAGGTCACTGAACATCTACGCCTGAAAAGGTGTGGCTGAGACACTATTGGACACTTTAACACATTGTCTTTCTACGGCCAGTTCACTGTTAATCACGCATTTAATGGAAACAGAATTGACCATGTTCAGTAACATAGAATGACCGGAACCCTACTTATTTGACCAAGACCAGATTAGCTTCTTGTGTACTAACGTAAACAGTCGATAATGTATGTCACCTTGCAATGGAGTGTTGAGTATAGATGTAATCCATTTGGTTTTGGAAACAATTGAACCAAATCTGGTGGACTTGCTTGTTTGCTTTGTGGCAGTAAATTGTGACAGGCACAGCATTTCTTTATGTTTTAACAAACTCTCTCTAGACCACATGCACAAACAAAGCTTATTTTACAGTAGGCTCTATTACCAATGCTTATTAAGTTAGGAGAAGCCCACTTGAACAAATACAGAACAAAAGGAAGACCCATCAAGTCAGTTAGCTTGTTGAATTACATTATTTTCAGTGACTTGCCCTTAGGTTGACCACAATGCATACAAGAGCCAATTTGTCCAAAGGGACATTTAATTATAACAGCAAAAAACTATTTGTGAAGGACATGGAGTTACAGTAATTCTGATGTTTCCTAGTGTGGCCTCATTTTGAAACGTACTGTCACTGTACACAAATTTATTAGCTAATATTAAAACATTCTGCTGGCACTTTTTTCCTCGATCAGTTATTTTTGTTTAAGAGGATGACCCCACCCATGGACCATGGGTGTGATGTCATCAATACTGATTTGACTTCCCACATGGCTATATGCCTCCCAGGCTACACAAAATCATAGCTAATAGCTACCAGATTTAACTCATTAGTTAATTGTGTGTTGTGTAAAAGTCATTATCTGCACACTGCCACCAACAGCACACTGACAGTTACGCTAATACTAAGATTAGCACTGAAAACACCAACATTTACACTAATGTTAACAGATTTACTCTGAAAACCAACATTTACACTAACACTAATATATTAGCTCTGTAAATACCAAAATCTACACTAATGCTAACAGATTAGCTCTGAAAATACCAACATTTACACTAATGCTAACAGATTAACTCTGGGGAAAAATTCACGCTGTAATATTACTCCTTTGGACATCCAGATCTGAACTGTTGTTTTGCAATTTGAAAATACAGTATTTGGGGGAAATTCTAGTCTGATGAATTCTACTGACCTTTCTTATATATCCTAAATACAAAATTTCCCTTACCATAATTAGATAATCAATTATAACTAGGAACAGTGGTTGATTAAGAACCTTAACAGCGGAAAAACCTAAAACTATGGCAACCCTTGAATGGCATTTTGATATGTTACGTAAACATTTTTTTGTTCTACTTCAAAGGGCTTTGTGAGTTAAGACTTGATCTATGGATATCTCAACAATTTGTCTTGTTCCTTTGTCTGTCTTCTTCTTAAATGGTAGACTGTCAAAGTCATATCAGATCCCTTTGTGAGCACAAGAAAGAAGCTGACGTGAGTCATTACACGTCAATTGTCAAGGACATAGCTAAACAATAAAGCTACTTTTCAATAAAAGACTTAACAATGGGATAGGGTCCTAAATGAATTTGGCTTGAATGAGTGTTCATTCTATTATTGGAATGGATTGGTCGCCACGTTCAATCTACTGCCGTTGATTTGCCCTATATTACATTTTACCAGACCTTTGACATCCTTCTTCCTTAAACATGGTCAGGCTTCTGTGAAATATCAATCAAGGCAGGTTTTCCCAGATCAATTAAATGAATTTGATATGTAATACTCTACTGCACTACCATTACTGTGAAACCTAACATATTCACTATTACATAGCTTGCGACAGTGACATTTCTAGTTACACAGCAATATCTATGTCTAAGCAATTCTTCAAGGAGTACACACACACTCGCACACACGCGTCTAACATAGCAATATAAATGGGGATATCAAAATGTATTACCCTTACAAATTCTAGTTGAACTAATTCTATCCCTAATCCTAAAGACTTTTTTTCAAAGAGGGGACGAGGAAAAGGTCCCCATAAATCTTATTTTCCTAGTTTAACCGCAATTGTACACACACACACACACATAGTACACTACACATGCTTAGTCTGCACTTTAACACTAAAAAAGAAACCAGACTCCTCTACATAAAACTCATCTCCAGATTGAACACAGCCAAAAGAGTCATTCTCTTTCATATGAATAATACTTTGCACATGGATGTAGTGAAGTAAATGCTTCCCATATGGCTGAGTTCACACGTTGGCTAGCCCCTCTGTGCTGGTTAAAACATTGCATAAACTCACTTCACTGCCAATAAAGGAGGAGATTTGGAAATATATGTCTATTTAGGACAGTTATTTCTGGAAGGAGAATGCCGAGAGTGCTTGCGACTGGCAAGAGACGCCACATCTGTCCTCTTCAATTTAAAGTGTTATCACTCAAACAGAAGAGGAGAGGTGGAGGAGATATGAGTTCTCGCTGTTTCGAAGAACAATGACAAGCATCGAGAAAGAAGAAAATTCAGATTGTTGAATGCCATAGCTCAAAGGTAGATGGGATGATATATTTCAATTTAGGGATAATGTTCCTTTGGGTGTGAAAAGAGCTGCCTAGGCACTTTCAATGTGCCGGCAGAGTACAACTTCTATTCCTGGGCAACATTCCCTGGGATATCAACTTCTATACCTGGGCAACATTCCCTGGGATATCAACTTCTATTCCTGGGCAACATTCCCTGGGATATCAACTTCTATTCCTGGGCAACATTCCCTGGGATATCAACTTCTATTCCTGGGCAACATTCCCTGGGATATCAACTTCTATTCCTGGGCAACATTCCCTGGGATATCAACTTCTATTCCTGCGCAACATTCCCTGGGATATCAACTTATAAATCATTTAAAAATCATTCCGGGGCTATTCAGATGATTTAGAACTGATGTTCTGAGATTTCATTTCGCAACTTTGTTGACAACAACTAACATCGTAAAGGAGGATATGTAAACATAGTGATAGTGTTCTGAGAATGCCCATGACCACTGTTTCTGCATATGGTAACCCTCAGAGTCCTTAGCAGTGAAGCAGCACAGTGTGAGCACACCGTTGAGCTCAGCTTGCTGATGGTTCGTGTGAAGAGCCTGGTGGGAAGCAGAGCCGTGCGAAAAATGCATAGCAACAGACTCTCTTTTCTCCCTTTCTCACTTGCGCGCACAAATACACATGCACACACGCACACACACACAAACACATTCGCACACACACACTCGCACACACAGAAAGATACACACAAACACTCAAATTTTAATGGGCCCAGATTAACGATTCCACCCTCAATCAAAATGGTGTAAGTATAATTTTAAAGCAGAGCTGGACGTCAGGTAGTGAATCACCAGGAGCCTTCCTGCTGGATCCGTTCTCCCAGTCTTATCAGGGGATCCGGCGGCACTGTGCTTTGTGTTGGCCGTCACAGGCACCCGCTCTTCTCCACTTGATCCCTCCGACACCACAGCCCTCTCCCCCCACCGTGTGCATCAGCCATCCTGTCAAATGAGCACCGTCATGCCTCCGACACGTGTTTTGGGCAATTTGGCACCACGTCTGCAGGGAGGATGCGAAAAGGAAATGTGGCGTATGCAAAAGTTTAGGGACCACCGGTGGATCCATTAAGCTCGCCGAAACACTGACTCTTGAATGTGCTGGGGGCTAGTAGTTACATGAATCTGGTTTTGCCTGCCCACCTGTCTGGCAGCCGGCACACTGTTTCAGGTCATCACGCTGTGGGAGAGGAACCCATATTCTGTCACCCGTTAATTACAGATTTTCTACTCTCCCAGAAATAATTTTGTGCCTCTGTAGATTGTAGGTACAAGAGTCGTACTTTAGAATTCAGGAAACAACGAGCCACCAGCAATTAGCACATCAAGGAGTACTGTTGGGGTGTGTGTGCATCTATGTATGTGTACATGCGCATGTGCGTAAGGCACGCACATTCAGGAGAGGGGTCGCGCCTGTATTTTGCAGGAGAATACTGAACACTTTCTTTTTGTTATTTAATAAGAGGAAAGGGGATTTTTTGGAGGGGGACATTATTTGACTGCCCCCACTCTTTTGTCGTCGTTTTGTCCTCCCACACCCTTTCCTCATGGCCATCATTTAGTCTGTCTATCCAAATAAGGAGGTTTGGTTTGCTTCTATAGGGTCACGTGCCTGCAATTCATTATTGGGTTAGTTCCAGATAATCTGTATAAAGGATTTCATCCTTGTGTTTGGTTACTATGTGATGGGAGCTCCACTTTATGTGAAGTGATCTGTGCATTGTGCTGATAAACAAGGGGCAATATGGAGTTTCTAAATTCATTAGATTAAGTTTTAAATTAAATATTTGTATCCATGGATTCTTGAACAGCATAACGTATAAATTCTTCCTGGGCTTATTTAAGCTGTCGTGCCCAATCAGAACCCAGTTGATCAGGTTGTTTTACCCCATGTTTGTAAATAAAGTATAAGCAAACAAATACTATGCAGTATCAAAACATGAGCTAAACTCTAGTGTTACTATCATGGACTGTCAGTCATTACATCCATAGCTCTGTCTATTCATTTCAGAGTGGTTACATCCCTCAACTTTTTACAGAATCAGGTGCGGGAAAATGCTTTGTTATTGTTTTTACTGCTGATTCCTGCTTTAACGGATTCATCTAGTTTTTCTGTTGGTGGGTCAATGTAATGAAACATCTTACTGGGGCTATATTTCTTTTGTTGTTGTTGTGATCATTGTAATATAAATGGATGTTGGCAGCAATTCTATTACAACTTCATCTGTTATACTTTGTCATAAGGTGCAGATTTCTGAACTCTGGCAACGTTTTGTTTGCTTAATGGGATGCACATATTGCCTGCTCAGTGAGATTGTTGCTGATGTTAGTGGGGATAGTGCAGTGTGGATATCCTCTGTGTCCTTCAAACTAATCGCCCAACCAGACTTCAGAGACTCACATATACACACACATACACATCCATCCCCTAGGACCTTCTGCTATGTATCCTGACACTTGGACGATGGGAAAGCAAGTACAGTCCAGTGGGCTGGAAAACAGAAAGGGTGGTCGGCTTGCTCGAGTAAATGTGACATGACGCGGTGAACAAGACACAAATGATACTTAGGGATTTTCAGTGTTTCTACCTCTGCCAGTGTGAAGTCCTTTGAAGGCACGGCTGTTGCGTTTCATCCCGCCAACATGGGAATGTCTCTCCATTTCATTACTTTCAAGACGGCTTCCTCTTGCCCCAACACACAGGAACAAATGACAGATACCCTGTGAGGTTCCTTCATCTTTGCCTTTTTCTAATTGAGTTTTCATCACTCACTCGCATGCCAGTTATGGCCGGACTGGTGTTACCGTAGCTACTCTCCCCGACTGACTCCATGGTAACCAGCTACACTGGCATACTGGGGCGGGGGAGGGGGCCGGGGTGTGTGTGACACCTCTGTGTGCTGGAACGTCGGTTTCTTTCTGAGGGAAATAATCTGTTCCTCAGAGGGGTGAGATAATGGGGGTTTGGGGGATACTCTTGCCCTCCCACACATCCATCTATCTTATTCATCATTAATGGGGGACGGCTGTGAGTTTAGCGGGAGAGAGATGGAGGCCAGCGGATGACATTTGAGCTGCTGCGTTTTAAGTGCACGAAGAGGGGGGCTTGGAAGAAGAGCATTTCAGTATTTGTGGGTTAACTCACAGTCACTGCTGCTTTGTCTATAGAGTCACCATGACTCTGTGAAAATGTCATAAGCATTCGCCTTCTTATTTTAGCGCGGTGTCATAGGGACAACGTGACATTCTGGCAAGCAGAGATGGCACCGCAGGTCTCCAAGAGGTGGCTCGTGTTTTTCCTGATCTGATAACCTAACCAGGGAAAACTCCTGACCTTTTACAGTAAGACTTGAATCATCTGCTGTAAAAAGATGAACTACTGAGTCAATGTTGAAAACAGTCAATTACCGTTGCCTTTGTCAAGCATGTATTTGTACCAGAAACCAGAGATAATTTCAACAGAAAGTATGGGATTTATCAATATCAGCATTTGGTTGAACACGTATAATGAATTTCTACAAAGCTGTGACCATGCATACAGTCTGGGAAATTCTTTATTACTTAAACTTTCATGTAACCTCTCCTAAAAAGCCACAGTATTTCATGTACTTCAGCTATGTCAGTTAATTTGATGATACAAATCCATATAAAGTAGACCCAATCAAAGATGAATGCCATTCCTGTGCAAATTCAATTGCCATTTCAACCTCCGGTTAGTGCAACAGAAACTTTTCAATAGTACCTCTTTCAGCCTGGCATCTCACCCAGAATGAGCTAGCCAATAAATACACACAAAATGCAATTTCATTCACTTTCCTTACACCATTGCTCCACCTGCCTGGTCTCCTTTGAATACGTAAAGTATTTTACAAAAATCTTTGACAGCTAAGGATATATTATGTTACGTGTAGTAACATTAGAGTAACTATCCAGAAAAAAATTGCGATTGGCAGGCAGTGTTTAGAACTCGGTCTTACAGGTCCACACTAACCACTGCTCCAAATTGGGATAACCCATAAGGGGAGGCAAATATTAACTTGACTAAGGTCACTATAATATGTCACAAGTAATTGTTTTGTAACCAGAACCCAAACCTTAACCCCAGTGCTGTGATACCTAACCTTAACTGTAACCATAAAATGCATTTATTACATATTCTACATCTGGATGTTGTGTGTAAATATGTAATATATGATACGTTTTAGTAGCGTTTGTAACATATCATGTGTTTTTGGAGCGTTCGGAACAGTTCATAGCAAACGTTATATATCAGGGCGCTGTGAGTGCAAACATGAACTCTTTGCTGCATCCATGTTTGCAAAGCACTATTCTGGATGCTCATGTGTTGGATATCACCCAAACACCATTCAGCAGATGATTTGTAGGCTTTAACACATTTTGACAACTTATTCAAATGTGTATCAGTAGTCAACCCTTCAATGGTATAGTTAACTCAATTTAGTTTCAATAGTTTGACGTTTAATTTGATAGCAAAATAATTAAGGTTGATGTTGAAAGTAATAGAGGAATTAGTATCAATCTCTGGCTTCAAATGTTTGCAGCTTGCAATGTCATCTCCATTAGCCTAAGAGCAAAGCCTAATGAAAAGGTACTAGGTTAGCCATAGCTGTATACACATCTTAAAATGTATTTTCCAGTGGTTGCACTGAGATTTACAACTGAATGTCTTATCATGTTCTAACAGGGAGACTACGGAACGGCCACAGAGGATGTGTTCATGGCCCTGGGTGGCGTTTTATTAACAGAAATGAAAGGGTGAGGGGAGGTGCTGCGGGAGAAATCAGGATCTGAAAACCAACCACTGTGACCGGGTGGTGGCGTCATCTTGGTGGCGGCTTTGGAGGAACCGGGTTGGGTGGTCGTATCCCAGGCAGCCACTCCATCTTTCTGCCTTGGGTCACTCTCCCTGCTTGGCTCTGGTGCTGCTTAGGCTGAGCCAAGTCAAGGGCGGCAGGGCTTGGAGCTGGTCTTCTTCTGCCCTCTGTTGCCACATCTTCTGCCTCTCAAACTGCTTCACTTTCTCCAAAAGCATAGGCTCTTTGAGCATCTCCTTTCCATAAATGGCGGCTGGGGAGAATCTTTATGCCTCCACGGATGAGGTCCAAGTCTATTATGAACTGACATAGTCACAGTTCTGATAAATATAGTTAACTAACTGGAATCTTATTTAAGAGATCAATCCTGTCTACATCTTATAGTTTAGTACTGATGCATACATATTATATGGAATTTAGAATTTAGTTATTAAAAGTTAAACACTAAACTCAAACAATATGATAAGAGATCAAGCAAAATTCAGACAAACAGGAGGTTCAATCACTGAGCTCGGCAACAGGCAGGAAGTTAAAACCCCAATTTACACTGCTCAAGAAAATTAAGGGAACACTTAAATCACATAACAAGTCTCGATGAATATATTAAAGCTCAACATCTTTATTGTACATACATTGTGCAGTTTGTTGAGAACTGTGGAAACCAGAAACACCTACCAATTGTGGGCTGGATTAAAACACACACTGAAAATGAAAGTGAACTATTGAAATCACAGGCTGTTCTGTGATTGTGTGAATTTCATCATAGCAACTCATAATGTGACTCAGTAGTGTGTATGGGCCCCACGTGCCTGTATGCACTCCGACAACATCTGGGCATGCTCCTGATGAGATGGAGGATGTTGTCCTGGGGATCTCTGCCCAGACTTCGCTCAGGGCATCAGTGAGCTCCTGGACAGTCTGTGGCGCTCCTTGGTGAGACGCACCCATATATAACATCTCAGAGGTTCTCAACTAGATTCAATTCTGGGGAAATTGAGGACCAGTTAATGACATCAATGCATTCATTACCCAGGAACTGCCGACACACTCTGGCCACATGAGACGGGGCATCGTCCTGCACCAGGAGGAACCTATTGTGCCACTGTCCATTGTACCACCGTAAGTTCTAGCGATGTGTCTGAGAATTGAATCCCACAAACCTAACAGCAGTCAGGGTACTGTTTGCTAGCTCGTGGAGGTCTGTGCGACCCTCCAAGAATATGCCTCCCCAGACAATTACTGACTCACCACCAAACCGGACATGTTGGAGGATGTTGGTGGCAGAATATTGTTTGTCTCCAGACTCTTTCACGTTTGTTACACGTGCTCAGTGTGAACCTGCCCTCATCTGTGAAGAAAACTGGGTTCCAGTGGTGGACCTGGCAAATGTCAGTCAAGCTGCACGGTGCTGGGCTGTGAGCACAGGTCCCACTAGAGGATGTCCGGCACTTATGCCACCCTCTTGGAGTCTGTTTCTGACTGTTTGGTCAGAAAACTGCACACCAGTGGCTGGAGGTCATTTTGTAGGGCTCTGTCATTGCTCCTCCTGTTCCTTCTTGCACAATGTAGCAGATATCGGTGCTGCTGCTAGGTAGATGCCCTTCTACAGTCTTGTCCAGCTCTCCACGTGTAACAGCCTGTCTCCTGGTATCTCGTCCTTACTCTTGAGACTACTGGAACACACAGCGAAACATCTTGCAACGACATGTATGCATGTGCCATCCTGAATGGGCTGCAGGTATCACCTCATGCTACGTCAATGGCAAGGACTCTAGCAGAATGCAAAACTAGAGAAGAATCAATCAGGAAGGATAAGGAGAGAGCAGTTGTCTGTGGCCACCATCTGCACAGCCATTCCGTTTTTTGCTGTTGCCTCTCCAATGCACCTGTTGTCTCTTTCATTTGTACCAAAACAGGTGACACTGATTCACAATTGTTTTTGCTTCAGATTACCCTGACATTCCATTTACTTGGTGTAATACTGTTATGAATGTGTTCCTTTTAATGTTTTGATACGTGTGTATAATCTTTGGCCAAGAAGAAAAAATGTCTCTTACTTAGTGAGTGGGTTAGTGAGTGGGTTAGTGAGTGGGTTAGTGAGTGGGTTAGTGAGTGAGTGCCTGACTCTCCATTGTTAAATTGCGTTAGAGACACTGACTGCCACGTAGGCAACCAGCGTTCAATCCACATCATGAACAAAACACAGTAGGCATTAGGATTTGTTCAGAATATTCTCAAAAGTCACTGGCAAAAATGTTCAGTACCTAAATTATAGTAAGACTAAAATAAATGTTATAGTTTTTTTAAGGTTACATTGCGATGGACAAACTGCACCGACAACTAGCACATTCCTCTCATTTCAATTTATTTGAAATTGAGTGACTGGCCTCATTATTTTGATTCTAGGTAATGTATAGCTAGACTTAAACTTTGCTGGCTACAAGCTTCAGTAGC
Source organism: Esox niger (assembly GCA_016801105.1). Taxonomy (NCBI): domain Eukaryota; kingdom Metazoa; phylum Chordata; class Actinopteri; order Esociformes; family Esocidae; genus Esox; species Esox niger. Next base: position 19,929 of record JACXGJ010006852.1, read on the forward strand.
TACATCGTAGTAAGCCTAAAGTGAAACTGTTTATGGTTATATTGCGAGGAAAGAACTGCACCGACAATGATCACATTCCGCTCGATTTTGATTTACATAGCGTATTTCAGATAGCGTAGGGCAGGGGTGTCAAACCTGTTCCATGGAAGGCCGAGTGTCTGCAGGTTTTCGCTCTCACCTTGTACTTGATTGATTAATTAGGTCACTAATTGGTTAGTTTCTACCCTCACCTGTTTTTTTATGTCTGAACTGGGAACACATTTAAAGGAAAAACCCAAATCCTGCAGACATTCGGCCCTCCATGGAACCTGTTTGACACCCCTGGTGTAGGGGAACCAGCCATGAAATGATTGGTGTCATTGTTTTCATTGTTTCATAGCTACTAGCTGTGTCGAAAATGGGGTGCCAACCTGTTGTTGGTTTGTATGTTAACTAATGTAAGGAACTAGTTTCGAGAGCCGTTGGGTTTTCGACTGATTGTTTTAACAATGCAGAAGAAAACAGACACCAGATCTCTACACACGTATCACATGCAACAACACTTAATGTTTTAATAGCATAGTGGTTAAAGACAGTCTGTCACATTAATAATCTGTCTTGTATTACTCTAAATACAAGACATGAATAGGGCTGGAAGCTAGACGATTATTAGAGGTGGGTAGGGGAGCAAGTCAGCACTTGAGATAAATTGACTGGGCGAAATCCAACACATGCGCAACATGGGAATATGCCGAGGATTTAGAACAACACTCACCGTTTCAAACTGGCCATTAAAATCTTGATGTATAAGCATCATAAGGAAGGGAATACCGTCTCACTCAAGGGACGGGTCCTGTATGGAGCACACTCCCTTTGTGCTGACTGGCACATCCTTAAAGGGTTACTATAAAAGCAGGTTACATCGTGCCAATTTGGCCAGTGTTGGGGAGTTCTGAAGGTAGTTAGAATTGATTCAAGTTGAGAAAGCGTAATCATGGCCATAGATTTAGTATGCCTGGCATTGTTAACGTTTTCTGTTATCTATATTATGAGTTAATCAACCATCAGTTGAATCGCTGGATTCTGCTGGGAAGAAGGCATCTACCTCATATGATAATTCTGTCGCAAATGTTGCGCTTGATTGCAGGGTCTCACAATCACTCTCAATTTCACTTTAGCTAGACACTGACACAGATCTCAAACCCAGAAATGGGGCATAAACCTTTAGTGCAGTTGAAAACGACACACAAAATAAATATTTATGAGCAAAACTAATTGTTTTCCTTGGGCGGAATTTAGGATATTTTAAATGTATGAAGAGTTGAGCCAAAGCTGAATGCATTGAATGTGAGATTTACTTTTTAATTTGCAGGTAAAACATGATTCTGAAAGATGTTGCTAAATTGGGTGGCATGTCGGCAAGTAGAACATGACTCATTCATTCGGCAGGAACAACTCATGACTCATTCATTCGGCAGGAACATCTCATGACTCGTTCATTCGGCAAGTGGAACACATGACTCGTTAATTCGGCAATTAGAACGCATGACACGTTCATTTGACATGTGGAACGTGTGATTCATTCATTCGGCAGGTTCAATCAGCAAACATCCCCCCCACCCTCCCAAAACAGAAAAAACAGAGGATGATTATCGGTTTTAAACTGTAAATTGAATACTTGATCTTTTGACGAAACATTATTTCTAAAGTCTGATTGCCTTTATTGTTTAAATGTTCAATTTCAACCCATAAAACAAGAACTTCTTCTTGCTCACTTAAATTAAGATAAAGAACAAGATGAACATTGAAAAGTTAATCACAATAGAGAGATGCATTATATTAGATTAGAATCAAATGTATTGTCATTGAACAAGTACATGTACAGTACAACGCATTTAACCAGAAGTGCAAATAGAGGACAGCAGAAAATTATTATTAGAGGGCAGCAGAAAATTATTATTATTACGTATAGTGTAAGCTACAAGTGGGATAGTCGTTGTGCAGGTACAAATGGGAATGATAAATGGCTTTCTAGATGTGCACTCGAGGCAAAATGTAGGAATAAGCTAGCATGTGCAACCATTACAAGAGACTTATAACTTGTAACCCTTCCTTGAAAATATCTGCTATTTCTCTTTCCACAGTCACTTCAACTTTTTCCATGTCCCTCCTGTGTCAAATTTTGGGTTTATCTGTGTCTCCTACCTTCACAAATGTTGGGGTATCTTTATGGTTTCTTACTCAAAAAAGGAAACTCAGTATATTTTAGGGAAGGTTACTCCCTAAAGTGTAGTAGGGTATGAATAAGTCACTGTATTTATATGAAGGAAAGTCTTTCACAAAATATTATTTGAACTTTGTATGTTACTGGCATACATTCAAGGACATAGGAGCAGGGGGAAACGGGGGAATGTCCCACCAACATTAGAAGCAGGTAAAATGGTCTCCTCAAATTATAACAACAATTTGCATAAACAAATAAAATGTCCCCCCAACACCCCCAAAATCAAACTCAATAGTCAAGGGATTATCATGTCTTAAATGTTCATTATTTTATAGGTTAGACTGACAACTGCATAATGTCAACAGTCAATAATTTGATTGAGGCTCAATGTAAATTCATATCTAGTTACATTAAAATGTAGCTAGTTAATTAGCACCAGTGTTAGTTAGCATCAACTCTAGCTAGGTTTCTGTGGCTTAGGTAGTAGCCAGGGTCCAAATCACCTTCATACTTAAATAAAACGTCAATACCTTAGCTAATGTGTTTTCAATTAAGCCAATTGATTTCAAAGTGTTCCAGATGGTTCTTCAATTAACCAGCAAACTCGCTAGCCAAGACAGCTAGCTTAGACAATATAAAAAAGTATCACTATAATTTACATGATATCACATTTGAAGAGCAAAGTAACACTAAAGACACACGAATGGTCCTCATTGCCCTTTCTTTAGTAGTATTTGAATTTGTATTGCTCAAACAAGCAACAAGCCAAATAAATGCTTTTGCAATAAACTCAGTGTTACACTATATTATCTTGATTTTTGGGCTGCGACATTTGGTTCCATTTTACAATGCTCTATATTTCCCACAGTCAAGGGGTTATTATGTCCATATATGGTGAAAGAGGGGTGTGCCAAATGCAAATAGCAATGGTGCACTGAGGCTAGGAACAAGTGGTATTAAACATGATGTTACCTCTCTCTTATCAATGTGCGTAATTTTTTGGGGATAGAATTGTTAAATCATGCATGCATGACACCATTGTTAAAGACAAATGTAGAGCAGCTTTAAGCAACATAGATAAATTAGGTGTCTGATTTTTTTTTGGAAGGATTACAACTATTTCAACTGCAGCAACCTTGTACTTCTCAACGTTCATTTTTTTGCAGGTTAGAATCCTTTTAAGTTCCTTATAAGCAGACTGAGAGGAAGAAACCTGATCGGACCAGCATGTAGTTTTCCCAATGCAACTGTTAGCCTTTTTAAACGTGTACAGTGGTGTGAAAAAGTGTTTGCCCCCTACATGATTTCTTATTTGTTTGCATGTTTGTCACACGTAAATGTTACAGATCATCAAACTAATTCTAATATTAGTCAAAGATAACACAAGTAAACACAAAATTCAGTTTTGAGATGAAGGTTGTTATTTTTAAGGGAAAACAAATTTCTAACCCACATGGCCCTGTGTGAAAAATGATTGCCCCCTACAACCTAATAACTGGTTGGGCCATCCTTAGCAGTAACAACTGCAATCAAGCATTTGCAATAACTTGCAATGAGTATTTTACAGCGGTGTGGAGGAATTTTGGCCCACTCTTCTTTGCATAATTGTTGTAATTCAGCCACAATGGAGGGTATTCAAGCATGAACTGCCTTTTTAAGGTCATGCCACAGCATCTCAATGGGATTCAGGTCAGGACTTTGACTAGGCCACTCCAAAGTCTTAATTTTGTTTTTCTTCAGCCATTCAGATGTGGACTTGCTGGTGTGTTTTGGATCTGTTTTTTGGATCTGTTTAGGAAAACGTTTCATCTTGAGGTCACGAACAGATGGCCAGACATTTTCCTTCAGGATTTTTTAGTTGACAGCAGAATATATTGTTCCATTTACCACAGCAAGTCTTCCTGGTCCCGAAGTCGCAAAACAGGCCCAGACCATCACATTACCACCACCATATTTTACTGTTAGTATGATGTTCTTTTTCTGAAATGCAGTGGTACTTTTACATCAAATCTAATGGGACACTCATCTTCCAAAGAGTTCAGCTTTTGTCTCATCAGTCCACAGAGTATTTTCCCAAAGGTCTTGGGGATCATCAAGATGTTTTCTGGCAAAAATGAGACGAGCATTAATGTTCTTTATGCTCAGCAGTTGTTTTCGTCTTGGAACTCTGCCATGCAGGCCATTTTTGCCCAGTCTCTTTCTTATGATAGAGTAATTAACACTGACCTTAACAGAGGCAAGTGAGGCCTGCAGCTCTTTTGATGTTGTTGTGGGGTCTTTTGTGACCTCTTGGATGAGTCGTCGTTGCGCTATTGGTGTAATTTTGGTCTGCCTGCCACTCCTGGGAAGGTTCACCACTGATCCATGTCTTTGTCATTTATGGATATTTGCACTCAAATGGTGGTTTGCTGGACTCCCAAAGCTTTAGAAATGGCTTTATAACCTTTTCCAGACTGATGGATCTCAATTACTTTCTTTCTCATTTGCTCCTGAATTTCATTAGATCTCAGCCTGATGTCTAGCTTTTGAGGATCTTTTTGTCTACTTCACTATGTCAGGCAGATCCAATTTAAGCGATTCCTTGATTGAGAACAGGTGGGCAGTAATCAGGTCTGGGTGTGGCTAGAGGAATTGAACTCAGGTGTGATTAACCACAGTTGAGTTGTGATTTAACGGGGGGGCAAACACTTTTTTACACAGGGCCATGTGGGTTTGGATTTTGTTTTTCATTGCTAATAGCAACCTTCCTTTCAAAACTGCATTTTGTGTTTACTTGAGTTATCTTTGACTAATATTAAAATGTGTATGATAATCTGAAACATTTTAGTGTGACAAACATGTGAACAAATAAGAAATCAGGAAGGGGGCAAACACTTTTTCACGCCACTGTATATCAGCTGTTGTGTTTCTTCATTCACTCCAGATAATATCTAGCTGGTCTAGTCATTCCAAATTTGACGCCATTCTCACCAACAATCTTTTCTACGCTGTCCAGAATGACAGGGTGCAGAGGGATGAACTGTCTTCTGCTACTTTGGTTGGCTTTAGTTGATCAGGCTGAAAAAACGTTTTTGTTTGTTTCAGAGGTGTGACTCATATGGTTCATTTCCTGGTCATGTGACTTGAGCTGCATGTATTTAAACTCACCTGTTTTGTATGTCTTACAAGAAGTGAATTCAGGCCGGAGGCATGGTGGAGCCTAGCGATAAGCACATTTATGGCTACATTTCATTAGGATGCATGGGGAAAACACATTCAGCTTTATATGAGAAAATGGACCTCTGGTGCCTGGGCAAAACCAATTCATGTGTTCTCTTGGATTGTCTTGGGTTGTTAGCTGTGTTCTCTATAATATAGCATGATTGTAAATGTAAAATTGAAGAACACTGCCTGCACAACACATTGGTCAGACACCCCAAAACATAAAAAAAACTTTCTGAACATAATATTTTAAAGACTAAAAGATTTTCAGGGGACCATTTAGAGAGATTCAATATCTTCTTTTATTTAAACATCACATTGTGCGTTTGTAGCAAACAGATGACGTACTCAGCTGTGCTATGTTCGGTACTATTCCTCTCACTGATGCAGTAGGCATCTAATCTCTTGCTTGTCTACACAGGCTTCATGGCTACACATACAAAAAAACAGATTAAAGGGCGAAGTGCTGGAAAGTAGCGTCAACACTGTATTAGCCATGAAAATCAGGCTTTGTAGAAATCTGGGGATGTACAGTATTTGACTACGCAAACATACTCTACATTCCCAGAATTCTACAAAGCCCCAGAATTTAGAAATGAGTTCCAACACAAGGACAAAGCAGGAAGTAAACACAGTTTAGTGATACATATTCATAATGGTAATAGTGGAAACAGCTAAGTGTTTTTGCATTGACATGTCTTTATTGGCCTCTAAGACATGAGATGGTTGTGCAGTTTATTGTGGGGTGGTTTTAAAGAGCTAGACAGCCAAATAAATCTCAGAACTTTAACCAAAACTGTCTGGTTGAAGCTTTGACACTAAAATGAACCATCGGGTGCCCACTGATTTGGATGTCACAACACTAGAAGTTAGTGGAAAACAAGGTCTAACATGCTAAAACGAAATATCCCTTAAGTGTTTTATATTGATCTGTTTATATTTTTTATTCATTTTTGTCCCTGGGCCCTCTAGCTCACAACTGAAACATTTTAAACAAGAATAGTGTGCAACAGCATGCTGGACCCAGTATGGAAGTATATATGGGGCTCAGCATGCAAGTCTGGTCTGCAAGTATTAATGGGGCTCAGCCAGCATATCCGGTCTGCAAGTATCTAGGTTGCAAATCATGGGCCACATCTACATATCTGGAAGACCCAGCATTTAGAGTCCTGTCTGCATTTTTCTAGGGGGTCTAAGCAAATCTTCACTTTGAGTCACGGCTGCACTTGCTTGTTATCCAGGTCTGTTAGCAAGAAGGAACATGTGAAAGATAAGCACGGTGATTGCTTTAAGGTGAGATTTGTCCAACAGTATTTCATTTAGTTATATTTGTCTATGCTCAGAATATGAATATCTAGCAGAAGAGCCATCTATTAGGAATCACCACAGAATGCTGCACTGTATTTGATGGTAAACAACAACAAAATTAGAGGGTAGTCTAAATTGTCTAAGCTAGCTGGCTTGGCTTGCGATTGAAAAAAATACTGGAGTAGATCGGATGTCAGTGGGTTGGTGTTTGGTACTGTAGCATCTGTCACTTATTTCACAGCAGGATCTTGATTTGGCTAACCAGTTATTCCACTGATTTGTTTCTGTTCATTTAGATCAATAAAGTGCCTAAAATGAGGACAACAGCCCTATGACATAACAAACCAAAAATAACCCATGCACAAAGGAGAAAATGCCCAATCAGTTTGGTTATTATCCAACATGGGCCATATTAGCGTAATTCGTATTCATAATCCATGACCTGCTGACAGTAGCAGCTACTTATGTCATTAGAGCAATTTTTAACATACATTTTCCGTTCATTTTCCCTAACTCTGATAATTCCACTATTGTACCAGATTAACTCAGGAATCCAGATTTTCAATTTAGCTATAATTGACCTTTAAGCGCTTTGGTAATTTATGCATTTGTCTGCAACAGCTTTCCCAGTGGCCCAAGGGTGTATTCTATAAGTGTTTGATGTTTTACACTATTGAAAAGGAAGGACACCCTGGGCCTAGGGGAAGTAACACACTTGTTCTGTGTAACATGAGGAACAAATTCACATACGTGCACACACACACACACACACACATACACACACACACATACACACACACACACACACACACAAACACACACTCTCATCTATTTAAGTTCATGGCATATACAGTATATACAGTATATTCTTGCATCCGTTTTTCATTGGCTGAGCAGAGTCATATAGGTCCTACAGCGCAGTGAGTAATGAAGTGTTGTCAGAGGAGTTGGGGAGAGAAGTGGATGACAGTCTATATCACCCAGACAGGCCTATGGACTGTTTTTAAGCCTGCCAGACAGTATTGTACAGAAGAGCCTAGTCTATCCCTGCCTCAACAGTCAGGCTATCAGATCCACCATTTGTTTTACACAGGCTTTAAGCTGCTATATCCCTCATCCGGCTCAGTTGATACTCCCTGAACAAACATTTCTGCCATGAATGATGGGGAGGTAGGTGTTAGGGATATGACTGTGAAGGTGTTAGGGATATAGGATACAGATATCAAATAAAAATTTGAGTTCCAATTTTAACCCAACCAATCAGGGGAACGGCGGGAGGTGGGCTACCACATCTGGCGCACAGGGAGCAATTATGGTTCACTGTCTGACTCAGGGTCAGAACGTCAGCTAATAATCTTTTCCTCATGTCCTCGAGGATTTAATCTAGCAACCTTGTGGTTACAGGTTGTTGGAAGGCAAGATTAGAGAACTACTGATTATGATAGTGCAGTGGTATTCAAATCTTGACAGTGTGTACTGTATAATGGATTGCGAATGTGCTCACTTTTGTACATTTGTGTCACAATCCATGAATGAAATTGATTTAATGGGACAACATACAGGCACATGCACAGGTAAGGCTCAACCTGAGCAGAGCACATGCCTCTTTGCAACCTAGTGCCCTTTCCAGTTGATATGTGCCTGTCCGCCCTGGCGACGTATGTCAAGCACACCGACGGGCATGTCACTCTGACGGGCATGTGTCCGTCTTTTTTCGCACCCCACTCACTCCAACACATCGTCCGTCCATGTGAGCCGACAACTACTGCCACATTTCAGATTCAACACAACCCCCTCGGAAGGTCTATGCACGGTACTGACACCATGTATCACATAATGTTGACTTTAGGAAAAGAAAGTCTTTTTTTTAAATACACATTTTAAAGTCTTGATTGTGTAAGTATTCACACTCTTTGCAATCTCAGCTGTGGCAAAGTCAATTACCTCTAAAAGTCACTGAAGTCATTGAAAAGTGCACCTGGGTGAATTAAAGCGTCCTTTGATTTCAGATTAATTAGTACATCTTTTTTTGGAAAGCTACTGAGGTTGTCAGACTGTATATCCAAACAACCACAAAATGTGTCTACGTGGGGGCTTTAAAAGAAGTCTGAGAAAAACGTCTGTTAAAGCACCAGTCCCATTAATTGAAAAAATATTAAACAACTAGGTATTTGCCTAGATCAGCCCATCTACCAAGCAGTTTGGTGGTGGTGATGGTCAGACAAGCCACCAAGAGGCCAGTGGTAAGGAACTGAGAAGTTCTTGGTTCAGGATAAGAATATCTCAACTAATGCACGGGTGCTCCACATACAGTATATGGAAGATTTATTGCTGAATATTTGTCACATTAAATATTGCTTATTTGTTTGCCATGGGGCATGTGGAAGATGCAATAAGAAGTGGACAAGGTTCTCTGGTCCAATAAGACTAAAATTAAATGTTTTATCAAAACATTGTGGCGTGAAGCCAACATTGCATAATTCCCTAAGAACACCATTCCTACAGTAAAGCATGGTAGTGGCAGCATCATGTCGTGGGAATGTTGGTAAACTTCTCAGCATTGACTGCAAGATGGATGGAGCTACATTTCAGAAATTCTAGGAGTGAAAACTTTTATCCATGGAACTTGGACTGGAGCAGAGGTTAACTTTTCAGCAAGACAATTATTGTAAATACACAGCCAAGGCTATATTGGAGTGGTTATAAATTTAAAGTGTCCGAATGGCCCAGGCAAAGCCAGAACCTCAATCCAATTTAGAATCTTGGCCATAAATTGTGGTTATTGGATTGGTGTCCATCCAAATTGAGAGAGCTTTAGTGATTTTGCTTAGAAGAATTGCATAATTCAAAGTCTCACAGCTGTAGCTTTTTGCCAAAGGTGACTTCATGAAGTATTGACTCAGAAGGTAGATACTGCAACAAACCAACAAATGTCAGTGTATGTCTAATTGACCTTTGTTTCACATTCAAATAATATTTTGAACCTTTAAAGCATATTGTGTACAAAGGTTTAATAAAAAAGAGAGAACCCATTTTCATTCAATATTGTAAGATGAATACTTTTGCAATCAACTGAATGTATTGCTGCAATATACATACAGTTGTGCTCATAAGTTTGCATACCCTGGCAGAAATTGTGACATTTTGGCATTGATTTTGAAAATATGACTGATTATGCAAAAAGTATTTTATTTAAGGATAGTGATCATATGAAGCCATTTATTATCACATAGTTGTTTGCTCCGTTATAAATCATAATGATGACAGAAATCACCCAAATGGCCCTGATTAAATGTTTACATACTTTGTTGTTTGGCCTTCTTAAAGACACACAAGGTGAGACACACAGGTGAAAATGGCAATTAAAGGTGAATTTCCCACACCTGGTACTTTTGATATTGCAATTAGTGTCTATGTATAAATAGTCAATAATTTTGTTAGCTCTCACTTGGATGCACTGAGCAGGCTAGATACTGAGCCATGGGGAACAGAAAATAACTGTCAAAAGACCTGTGTAATAAGGTAATGGAACTTAATAAATGTCCAAAGCCTTACAATGCCTGTCAGTACTGTCCAATCACTTATAAAGAAGTGGAAAATTGAAAGATCTCTTGATACCAAGCCGAGGTCAAGTAGACTAGGAAAGATTTCAGGCAAAACTGCCAGAAGAATTGTTCAGGATACAAAGAAAAACCCACAGGTACCCTCAGGAGAAATACATGCTCTGGAAAAAGACGGTGTGGTTGTTTCAAGGAGCACAATAGGACAATACGTGAACAAAAATTAGCTGTATGGTTAAGTTGTCAGAAAGAAGCATTTACTGCACTAATGCCACAAAAAGTCTGGTTACAATATGCCTGAAACAACTTGACATGCCTCACAGCCTCTAGCACACTGTAATTTGGAGTGACGAGACCAAAATAGAGCGTCATGCTATAACCATATGCACTATGTTTGGATAGGGGTCAACAAGGCCTATAGTGAACAGAATACTATCCCCACTGTGAGGCATGGTGGTGGCTTACTGATGTTTGGGGGGTGTGGGCCTTAAATGCATGGGGAATCTTGTGTAAATTGATGGCAAGTTGAATGCAGCATGTTAGCGGAAAATCCTGGCAGACAATTTATATTCTTCTGCATGAAAGCTGTGCATGGGACGCTCTTGGACTTTCCAGCATGACAATGACCCTAAGCACAAGGCCAAGTTGACCCTGCAGTGGTTACAACAGATACAGTTGAAGGCTCTGGAGTTGCCATAACAGTCTCCTGAGGAGATCTCAAACATGCGGTTCATGCAAGACAACCAAAGACTTTGCATGACCTGGAGGCATTTTGCCAAGATGAATGGGCAGCTATACCACCTGCAAGAATTCGGGGCCTCATAGAAAGCTTTTACAAAAGAATGCACGCATTTCTTTACAAATGGTACATGTATTACCAACTTTACAAACATGTACATGTTTTTATGCATATGTATTGTTTTGGACATGATTGGACATGTTGGACATGATTGGAAACTAAAGTTGTTCTTTGAACACATTTTTTAGTAATCTTGGTTAACCCCAAACTAAAGTATGTCGTAACTGTTCGGCTGCTTTACTCCTCAATTCAAGTTTTGGGCCCATACATGTGAAAAGATGGAAACAGGAGAGATTAAAACAGAAAAAGATGTCAAGGGGCAAATTACCAATTCCGCTTCCAAAATTAAAATGATATGAAGCCTGGTTATTTGTTTCTCTAAATAACCAGTAACCACAAAACCTGAACATCCAAACTGCTCAAGGTCACTCTTCCCAAAATCCCATTCCTTTCTGACAGATTGGAAGGTACCAGTTTTGTTTACATACTAGATCTGTCCGAGAGAGATTAGGTTTTTAGTGCTTCAGATGAGCACCTCTTCTCATGTCAGCTTTCACATGAAGAAGAGGCTCTTTCTCTTTGTAACTCTCTCTCCCTCTCTCCATTTTGCTCTCTTTCTTTCTCTCATGCACACCCACACAGAGCCTGTTAAGTCCACATGAGGATGGAAGGAGGAGGGAAAAAGGGAGGTGAAGCATGACACGTGAAAAGAGAAAAACATTTCTTTTGGCACGGCATTAACAGCACTCTACCACTCTTTTTCTCTCCCTTTCTTCCTTTATGGTGTGTCCATCAATTCTCTTTTCACTATCTCTCTGTCTTTCTCCCCCTGTCTCTCTCTCTGTGTCTCTGTTTCTCTCTTTACAAAAATGAAATATTTTGTGATTTTGTTGAAAACCAATAGTACATACTTTAAAATTGAGATGACTACATTTTCTTCAACAGTGTGTTTGAAAGTATTCAACCAGCCTGATATTTATTTGAATTGTTTTCTCATGACACAGCAAAAATTGAATTAGTCATTCTCACTCATATTATCTACATTGGGGAGAATAATTTTTACCATAGGTACATGTAATTTCTACCATAGATACACTTCAACTGTGAAAGACAGAAAATCCGGAAAATCACATTCTATGATTTTTAAACAATTAATTCGTATTTTATTGCATGACATATGTATTTGATCACCTACCAACCAGTAAGAATTCCAGCTCTCACAGACCTGTCAGTTTTTCTTTAAGAAGCCCTCCTGTTCTCCACTCATTACCTGTATTAACCGCAACTGTTTGAACTCTTTACCTGTATAAAAGACACCTGTCCACACATTCAATCAAACAGACTCCAACATCTCCACAATGGCCAAGATCAGAGAGCTGTGTAAGGACATCAGGGATAAAATTGTAGACCTGCAAAAGGCTGGGATGTGCTCCAGGACATTAGGCAAGCAGCTTGGTGAGAAGGCAACAACTGTTGGCGCAATTATTAGAAAATGGAAGAAGTTCAAGATGACGGTCAATCTCCCTCGGTCTGTGGCTCCATGCAAGATCTCACCTCGTGGGGCATCAATGATCATGAGGAAGGTGAGGTATCAGCCCATAACTACATGGCAGGACCTGTTCAATGACCTGAAGAGAGCTGGGACCACAGTCTCAAAGAAAACCATTAGTAACACACTACGACGTTATGGATTAAAATTCTGCAGCGCACGCAAGGTCCCCCTGCTCAAGCCA
>JACXGJ010006853.1:0-32733 GCA_016801105.1 Esox niger
CACACACACACACACACACACACACACACACATGCACACAACTCATTGAAAATACACACACACACACACACACACAGGCACGCACACACACACACACAACTCATTGAAAATACACACACAAACATACGGACACACACAGACGTTATGGAACATACATACACGTATGCGCATACACACACCCAGACACACACGCAGACACACACGCAGACACACACCCAGACACACACGCAGACACACACGCAGACACACACCCAGACACACACCCAGACACACACGCAGACACACAAGCAGACACACACCCAGACACACACCCAGACACACACGCAGACACACACGCAGACACACACGCAGACACACGCGCAGACACACGCGCAGACACACACGCAGACATAACTTGTAGATCACACACACAGCCAAGTACAAACACTAGCATGTGTAAACGGTCTTTGGCCATGGCCCACGACAGCCTCTTCTCCTTCTATGGTGTATCTCCAGTGTATCTCCAGCCGTGAATCGCTCTGTTTACGCTTCTGCCTGGTCCTCCTGTCCTCCCTTCCTGGACTCAGCCGGTGTGGTGTGTGCTTGTGTGGTGTGTGTTTGTGTGGTGTGTGTTTGTGTGGTGTGTGTTTGTGTGGTGTGTGCTTGTGTGGTGTTTGTGTGGTGCGTGTGTGTGTGTGTGTGTGTGTGGGTGTATGTGCACGCAGCTGTAGACACGCCCTTGATGAAACGCTCCATCTCTTCAGACAGCAGTGGTGGAAGACCAGGTAGGATGCCCCCCCCAAAGTTGCCCGCTTTGTACAACTCCCCTCACCGCCCCTGTGCCTGTCAACCAGGTCCTGAGTACGGCGCACATTTTTGGATTCCTATAATACTCCCTGTGGCAAAAAGAAGTCCGAAAATGTACACCTTACTAGTGAATGCCAATGTTGTCTGAGCACCAGCGTGTCCAGTAGCGGAATGCCCACGTTGACTGCCATGTGCGCCAGCCCGCCAGCCCCTCAAGTCTCTCACAACGCGAGGCAAGTGCCAACTAGACTTCCTGTGGAGACGCTTGCATGGTTCTGCCTTGACCCATGTCTTCCCTGTGTTACCCGAGTCGGACAGCACTGGGGTTCTGACAGGTAGAAATGTTGACACTGCCCCCCCCCCCCATGGTACAAACACTGTGTTCTACTGTATCCTCGACACCCGACGGCATGGATATTTTAAACACTTTTAAACAGTTTTCCGCTGCTCTGTGCCTGACACTCACGTTCAATCACGTTTCTAAGGGGGCAATTCACAGACAAACCGGGAGACACTTGGTTTGCAGTGCGTCTCGTTATTAATGCACGTGTCACGTTATGGGGCTGTGCCTTGGGGGGTCCGATATTAGTCACTGCTCAGCACAGAGCCGAGCCAAAGCAGTGGTTCTGTTAAAACCCGCAGTGCCCACTCTCTCTCTGTCTCTCTGTTCCTTCCTCTCCATCTCTCTCTCTTTCTCTCTCTATTCCTTTCTCTGTGTCTCTCTCTATTCCTTTCTCTCTCTTTCTCTTCCTTTCTCTCTTCCTTCCTCTCTGTGTCTCTAGTGCATTACCGGTCTATTTCATTCCTTCTCTTTCTGTCTCTCTCTAGTATTGTTTCTCTCACTGTCTCTTATTTTCATTTCTGCTCTCTCTATCCCTTTCTATTTTTCCTTGTCTTTGTCTTGCTTTTTGCACTCTGTTTCTTTGTCTATCTATCTATCTTTCTATCTATCCCCTCTCCCTCTCTCCCTCTCTCTCTCTCTCTCTCTCTCTCTCTCTTCATACCAGCCTCACTCTTTCAGCCCTTTCTCTTTCTATCACCCTCCCCCATTTCTCTCTGTGTCTCTGCTTGGTGCCGGTGTTTGATAGGATTCTGATATTTCAGTGTGCTTTGCCAAGAGTGATTCTGCTGTATACAGATGTCAGATCTTAATTCAAACCAATTTGCTATAGGCAACAGGAGCTATAAATAATTATGTGTATTTTATTATATTAATCGATTTTTTTAAACTTCAGAAGCCTATATGGTTTTTATTTATTTTTTTAAACAAGGAAGTTCTCCTGCAACAGGGTGATCAAAATGACTACTGTGCATCTGCCAAACCCCCCCCCCCACACACACACACACATATACACACACATGCACAAACAAACACACATACAGAACTCAAAGATCAGAAGCATAAACACACACACCCAGAACTTAAAGATCAGAAGCATGCACACAAACACACAAAAACCCAACTCAAACATCAGAAGTGTGCACACACACACACCCACTCACACACAGCACCAGCCGGGCATAGCAAGCATAACAAGCCCTGCCAATTTGTCTGAACCAGTTTGTCTGAGCCAGTTTGTCTGCAGTGATAAATATTTCATAGCCACTGTTCTGCCAACCATACAAAGAGTGGCCTTGCAGCCCTTATCAACACTGTTAGCAATTATGCTGAGGAAGTAAAGTGGCCCCTAATGATGTTAAAGAGGAGAGCAGGGAGTCATTTAAAGATGGCCCTGATTTTCTAGCAGAGAGGCGTCAGTATAGTGAACTGAAATTTTCTGGTCTCTCGCGTTCTGAATGTAGAAAGGCCTGCACCCAGAACGCTACTCTGGGTCTTTATTATCACGACCTCATTGTAACCCTACCTAAGGTGCAATTTCATCTAAATGTAAGGAAAAAATATACAGTGTTTGGTAATCTTATGTCATTATAATTTATGATTAACATTAAACGGCCTGGTTCTGATTCATCATTGTCATTACTGTCTAGTAACATATCTGCACCCATTCGAATGTGAAATGTGTTTTAATATTTTTCACCTGTCTGTAGAACATCACATTGTAGCACTTTTATTTTCCATACAACTGATGCTGGGAAAACATGTAAACCAGTCTTTGCATTCTTCCCTAAATCACATTTAAGAATTGACCATTTCAGTAGGCAACTCGATTTTTTCTATTCAACTCTAGTTACACGCCCTTGATTCTGTTAGCTGCTTTATAATTGGAATTAGGTTAAGGACTTTGGTTGGAGCATAAGCCGTCAGGAGAGCAGCTTCCAGGAAAAGAGTTACCAAAGCATTTTGTCCACCCCTTCCTATTGTTGTTTTTCCCCTGACTCTGTGCTGTTGCATGTGTTGTCTTACAGCCAGACCCATGATGGCTGCCCTGCCACTAAGGCCTACGGTCAACAACGGCACTGTCCTACCAAAGAAAAGCGGCGGCACACTGCCGTCCCCCTCCGGCTCCAGGAAAGAGGCTGCTGCACCAGCAAACAAGAGGTATCCAAAGCTCAAATCCCTCCCGTTACATTATCATAGTCCTCCCGTTACATTATCGTAGTCCTTCTGTTACATTATCGTAGTCCTCACGTTACATTATCATAGCCCTCCCGCTGCATTATCGTAGTCCTCCCATTACATTATCATAGTCTTCCAGTTACATTATGATAGTTCTCCCAATACATTATGGCAGTTCTCCCGTTACATTATCATAGTCCTCCAGTAACATTATGGTAGTCCTCCCGTTACATTATGGTAGTCCTCCCATTACATTATCATAGTCCTCCAGTAACATTATGGTAGTCCTCCCATTACATTATGGTAGTCCTCCCATTACATTATCAGAATCCTCCAGTAACATCATGGTAGTCCTCCCGTTACATTATGGTAGTCCTCCCGTTACATTATCATAGTCCTCCCATTACATTACGATAGTCCTCCCATTACATTATAACAGTCTTCCTATTACATTTTGATAGTCCTCCCATTACATTATGGTAATCATCCTGTTACATTATGTTAGTCCTCCTGTTACATTATTATAGTCCTCTTCGTACATTATAATGGTCTTACTGTTACATAAATTTAGTGATACCATTACATTATGACATTCCTACATCTCAGCATGGTAGTGTCAAATGTACTTTACACTTTATTTTTTGTCCCAGAAGTGTCTGTAGATGTTCTACAGAGGATTTACTACCTCTCAGTATCAATTTAACTACTATCTACTGACACAAACTCTAACCTTAATTCTAACCCAAACCTTAGCAAGCAGTTGCTTATCAACAGATATTTTGATGAACATCTGCTGTACGATTATCTATGGAACATCTACAGATGAATATTGGGACTCTCAAAATAGTGTGACCAAAATGTCTAAATCAACCTAAAAAGTATCAAATGAATAACATTTCTGCACCTTTAGTATTACTGATTTATAAAACTCCACATATTATTTTTTCTTTCATATTAGTGCTTTCTGTTTACAATCACCTCCGGTCTCTCTGCCATGTCTAGTTTTCTTCTCACATAAATCTCCCCTCGTCCCAAGGGAGAGCCGTGGACATTTTATGTGGACAGTAATTGAAGGGACAGTGCTGTCAGAGCTCTCCTGACTCCACCGTGGTGGGGCCTGGTTCTCTGACTTGGACCAGGCTAGCACAGGTAGTAAATCATTACTGACAGGGCGACAACAGGCGCTCTTCTGCTGATGGTCATGCCCGGAGTCGAACTGTCATCCTCCCGGAAGAAGAAACTACAGAGGGTGTCGTAGTGAAGAGCCTTGTTCATCCGAGATTAATAAACACAAAGGGGCGTAGAGCAGGTTAGACACACGGACATGCTTTGGGAAATGTCAGTTGCCTGTTGTATCTTAATGAGATTAGTGTCAGTCGTTTGTCTCAACTTCCTGCAATCATTTACAAGGTGAGATGAGCACAGAACTCTTGGCCGACAGCCGTCTCGTCTGAGATTTGTTCAGTCTCGTAAAAATCTTGCATGATACCGAAATTCCCCTGACATTTCTTGTCTCACTGCCATTCACCGTCTGTTTCCCCACTTCCTTTCCTGGGTCATGCATGCCCCCCCCCCGTCTGTCACGTCTGTCCCGTCTGTCTGTCAAACCCCCCAGATTTATCTACGTCACATCTCCTATCGGGTGAGAGAGTGGGCAATCTGTGATGTCATACCCATGTTTTAAGCCCATCATGTGGCCCGTCTGTCATACATCCATGAGGAAGTGAGTTAACAGGTCGCTCCAGTCCATCATACAACAGTGTTGAAATATCACAACACCGAAATATCATAACACCGAAACATCACAACACTGAAACATCTCTGAACAGTGTTTTTGTTACCAAGGGCTCTGTACTGAATGGAATGACTACATTTCCTGTGAGTGTCTGTGTGTGCGTGTGCTGGATGAACAGTGTTTTTGTTACCAAGGGCTCTGTACTGAATGGAATGACTACATTTCCTGTGAGTGTCTGTGTGTGCGTGTGTGGATTATATCAACAACAGTAGGTGCTGCTGCCATGCCCACCAACGCTGGCAAAGAGACCAAACGTTTCAATTAGGCCCCCTTGGACTAATTAACTCCATTCCTGATTCCTGCTGCCCTGCATGCATCAACTAACAAAGGTCCCCCAGCACACACACACACAGTAACCCCTAGACACACAGTCCCTGGACTCTGTTTCAGAGGGATGACATCAGCCGCCAACAGGACTGAATGGACGTTGGTCTCACAGGCCAGATTAGCCTTGAGCCTGGAAGCCATTCTAGCCAATGAACTGCTGATGGGGACTTTCCTTTGTGAAGGCATCTGAATGGGCAACTTTTGTTGTTTTTTTACATGTTCCAACTATCTCCTCTGAAGCAATAGTATATGTGACCGTGAACGGATTACAGGGGAGAGAGAGGGTAAATGCTCTCTGTGATGGATCAGTAATCTGTTTTCTATTAAATATCGTTGGTGTAATGAATGATATGATGGTGTATTCTTTCCTGGATATATATATAAACTGCTCAGCTCATTGGGTGTTTGAAAAGTGCTGTACAAATTAAATAACTCCTTATTGTTTCACTTGGTATCCAATATGAAATCTTGGATAGATTTTTTTTCCTAAAGAATTTTGCATCTGAACACCCTTTACGTAACAGCCTCTATATTATATAATAGCCTTTACACCAAACCAGAAGCATACACACAAACATTCCTTGGACAGCCTATGTTGAGCACCTGCATTCACTCCGAACACTGACCACTCCGATTTATTCACTTGTAGGTCATCTGATCATGCCAAAACAATTATCAGACGACAAGCCCAAAAGGTCCAATAATCAAATTATCTTCATCCGGGACACAGCCAGTAGAAGACCGTCCACCCCTCAGAGGATGGTTTCTTCTTGTTTCGACTCTACTAGGTCGTTTCGTTTTTCCTAGCCACTGTATGTTAACGCTTGTTGCTCGCTGTTTGGAGTTTCAGGCTGGGTGTCAGCAGAAGGGCTATGTGACAACTACTGATGTAAAAAGGGGCTTTAAAGAAAACATTTTATTGATTGATCCCCTTGGCTGTCTCCCCTTTGTTAGCACTGTGAGGAGAACTAACTCCAACGAAACCATGGGCACGCTAACGCGCAAAGACAGCGGAGAGTCCAAGAGCAACCGCACGCGCGCCGGCTCCACCGGCAGCAACTCCAGCGGGAAAAGAGTCAGCGAAAGGTAGAGCAGCACAATAACTCTGACTCATCCTCCGGAGTCACAACACGAACGAACGTTTCTTAACAGAAATCTACCATTTTCAGGTTGAAATTGTTGCACCCCAAACTGAATATTCCACTGGGTTCAACCAGTATTACTTTCAAATGATTTACCTGCGCTTGATTAAACTTACCTGGCACAGTGACAGGTTGGCTCAATGTTAACACATTTTTATGTGTGTTCCTGTTTTTCACCCTGCAGCAAGCTGAAAGAGCCTGTATTCAATGCAGGTTAGTGCCAAATACCGTCTGATCTGTGATGTCGTGACTTCAGTGGCTCCCTGTGAGGACGTTTTTACCAAGAGGCCCACCATGACACAAAGCTGAAAAACGCTCTTGCTTTTGTTTTGCATGATCTAGAGAGGACAGGACGTTATCAACTGACATTATTTAATCAGATGATTGGATTCACTCAGTTTGTCAGCTTTGTTTTGTCAGATGTGCAATAATAAAAGCTGGGTGTTTTACAGGTTTTCTTAATATCACCGCCTCCTCCCCAGCAGGCAAAAACACTTGCAATGACCCCACAGGGAAATTCCTTTAGTTATAATCTGACCGGTACTTACAGACATCCATTCGATACGTTTTGCCCTCTTGGTTCATTCCTATATCACAGAGTCCCACTGAATTCTGTTTCTGTTGTGAGCAGGGTGTCGTTTTTTTTGTAACTTGTTTTAAAATGTTCATCTTCTAACCAATCATCATCGAACCGTCACCACTTTCATCCTCTTATATGTTTTGATGAAGCATTTCTTGCCTCTGTCGTCATCCATGATTTACTTCTTCTTTTTCTTATTGGCCTCATGCACACAGAAGTTGTGAAAGTAGTCTACATACTTTAAGATAAATCTTACAGAAGGGTGATGTAGATGGTTGGGTAAATTAGACGTCTATAAACAAATAGGTAGATTTAATGTACCTGGTGTAATTCTCCTTGATTGATCATCCTCCTGCTGAACCTTTCTTTGGCTAAGAGTTTTGGAAATTCATTATTCCCCTGAAATGACCTGATCAAACCAGCAAAGAACCAGGGTGGTGTCGTGAACCTTCGAATCAATGTAAACCATTAATTACCCGTAACTGATATTGAGACAATGCTGAAGTAATCCCTATGGAAACCGTTTCGTCTTGGAATCGGTGAAGATTTTTCACCAAAAGTTAAACTTTCAAGAATCTTTACGGATAAGAAAAGTCACACATACAGTATACAATTCTTAATCTGTAGGTCTTCTGACGTTTGTTTGGTAGATGAGGTAGATCGCTATATAAGTATAGGATTTGCCTGGACTCACAGGGAACGCGTAAAGCACAATAGCCCCACGTGTTACAGAGCCGAGGCCTGACCATAAATAAGCCCAGGTCAGGAACTCATGCAAACCCTCACCTGGTCCTTCTCTCCCCTTCTCTGTGAACTCACAAGGGATGCGACGAGTGACACACTGCAAAGGTAGGCCTCTGTCCTCAAGCCCTACGTACCTTAACAGCTATCTGGGCATTGTGTTCCTCTAAGGCCTTGCGAAAACGATGATTAGGGTTGTAAAATTCATTTAATTTTTGACATATCCCCTTGGTTTTCCAGAAATCCTGGTTGGGTTTTCTTCTAGTAGTACAGATTCCCTCTTCATTCTGGGAATCATCCACCCAGTGTTTTGCAAATTTTTTTTAATTTATTACCTTTATCAACCAAATTTCAGCTACACTTCAATGAGAACCATCTTGCATGCAGAGGTTTTAGCCAACATACTTCACCAACATCCGGGAAGTTATTTGGCAGCCAAGACACTCCATGTTATATTGTGGTGCAGTCATCAGGCTAATCCATTACACATATTTGGAGACAATAGGCCTGGATTCAATCTAAAAGTCACTTGTAGAGATCACAGTTGTCAATCAATTGTGGTGACATCTGCAGTATTTACCAAAGCACAAGGGGTGTAACCGATTTATGAGCAATAAGGTTTGTGGTATATGGCCAAAATACAGCAGCTAAGATCTGTTTCCAGGCACTCCTCGAAATGTCGTATGCAAGAACAGCTCTCAGCTGTGGTACGTTGGCTGTATTCCTCAACCTCTCGTGCCCTACTGCTTTCATATCATCTCTGTGCGCAGTGCCTTACAAAGCTGTGACGCCTGTGTCTTGCTTGGCATTGAATCTAGGCCTTGGAGAACATGCAGGGCCTTAGTGAGTCATAGGGCCGGTGCCCAGAGAGCTGCCCCAGGGTTCAGTCTGGGTTTGGGTTGACAGTGAGTGTGACAGTGCCCTTCCCTATGTACGCCAACAGCCACTGGTGGACTAACACACGCTCTCTAACCCGCTGAGAGTTTGAACTGTGTGTGGTCGACTGCAGTGGTAAACGTGCTGCTGTTACACCGGCTGTTAACTGTCGTGTGGAACTGTCACCTTCTAGAGTTTTGCTCACAGTCACAATGTGCTTCTTTGTCCTCATCACAGTGGGAATGCGTTCAAATATTATGCGCACCGATCTTCGAAGCGTCCCTTTTCCAAAGCACAACAGGACACTTGTGTCTGTATGTCAAATGGGCTGTTTGGATTGCAAGCCAATTCAGTGTCTTAATGTTAAAGCTTCTAAAATGTTCTTGGATTGCTTTATGACTCTCTTGCATGGGCTTCAGTGGGTTATTTCTTAATGTGCCGCTTATGGCTTATTTCCATGAGCTTGGCTAAGGACAGATGAAAAGGGAAACTAGTGTTTAGTTTTAAAACGTGTGATCCTTTCGGCAGATTCAAAGCTGTCATCTTTAAAAGAAACACAGACAAAAAGAAAAATCAGGTCCATGGTTAATGCTGGGTCCTGTAATTTAAACTGCTTTATAGAATATACTGATGTTATTCACCTTCCTTTGTAATCCAATACATTGGTTATAAACTGAGCAATGGATGCACCTGTGAAGTAAAAGTCTGAAAACTGACTTATAATGTGAAAAGCCTCCCAGAACCCCTCTAGTATAAACCACATGGACCCCAAAAGTTTGCCTGAAAGTACACCACTAGATCCGTCCACCAGAACCCCAGTAGGTCAGTCCACTAGAACCTCAATTGGATAGTCCCCCAGAACCCCAAATGATTAGCCCACAAACTGCTGTTTACCTCTAGATAATATTAATAAGATAATATAGCTTTTCATGTACCAGTCATGTTTTGTGGTCTTCCATCTTTGCATAAAAGCAAGTTGTCCATCAAATCTAACTTGGATATATTCTTCTGACCCCCCCCCCTGCCGGATCGACCACCCACCCAGTTACCGTGCAGATATATCTGTCCCAACCATCAAAAAGGACTAGAAATGCTGGGGCCCACAAATCCAACGTAGTCGCCAAGAGCACGCCTGAAAAGTCTGTAAAGTCCCCCGGAGTCAGGAAGACCCCAACGTTCGTCCTCCCCCTGAGAAAGCCGGTCAGCCAGTCATCATACAGCCCTTTAGACACGTCATTCTACAGTAGCCCACTGAAATCCCCCAGCCAGTACTTCCAGATCTGTTACTGAGCTAGGCCCGTATCAGCTCCTGGCATTAGATTAAGAGAGATTCAGTTCAAAACCATGGATGTAATAATGGACTTTGCTCTTGGAGGTTGTCGGGTTTTCTGTTTCTTTTTCTTTTCAATTTCTTCTTTCCTGTTGTTTTTTGGGTCACTCATTGTCTTCTTGTTGTGTCCTCTGGTTGGTTGATTATAATGTGTTTTTCATTTCCTTGGTGTGGCACTGTGATGCAAGGCTTTTGTTTGTTCTCTTGTCTTGTTTACTTGTTTTCTATATAGCAATCAACTAATATGATGCTGCGTAACAATGAAAATGGCTTGGTCTTCACTTAGCCCTGTTTGTTTGTCATTATCTGAATGTATTTTGAAATGACTAATAAATGGGAATTTTAAGTATATCTAATCCATCTCAGTTTGCTAATATTTTCTTTTCTGCATTCATGAGCTTGTTGATTTAAAAATAAATTGAATGTATTGTATGTACATCAACATTTCAAATAACCATAATACCCGTTTACTGCAGCATTATGTATGCCTTTGTGGGATTTTGCTCCCAAGCATGAGTCTCTACAGCCCTCTTTCATTTCCACTCATCTCACAGACTGTCGTCGCCATTGACAAACATTTGTTTCCAACGAGTCTTGAGGAACTGTGAACTGAATATGTCCGTTGTTTTTTATAGAGGAAGGTTATGTGAAAATGTATTTGAAGGGACGTCCCATCACCATGTACATGCCCAAAGACGTCGTGGACACCTACTGCCTGGAGGCCAAATCGGACCTGCCAAACAAGAGGCTAAAACTGCACTGGGTGTATCCTTTTTGCAATTTTAAAACATAAGACAGAATCATTTATTTGATTACCATGATTTAGCTGTGTTTTTTATTATACGCTGACAACTGTAAATAGTGTAGGTAAGACAGGAAGGCCTATTGGTCAAGAGCAAACAAAAGGTGGTTTCAATCCCTGAGCCGACAAGGCAACAAACCGTGTTGTTCTGCCCCTGAAAAAGATGGTTTACTTGAATTTTTCCTAAGTCGTTCCTGTTAATAATAAACTGATGCTAGCATACCTACCTGGTAAAATAACAGGAAAAAAGACAGGTGAATTATGCCAGAGATGCATCCTGGATATTGTTGTTAGATTAAATTCTACTGTTTTCGCACAGGTGAGAAGGAAAAGTGTGAATTCAAAAAGACCTGGATTTTCCAATATAGTGTATGCAGTATTAATTTGCCCCTGTTTATTCATACTGTATACTGCCATACTGTCTTTCTTGCATTTAGCTCTTGCATAATCACAGAAGCCAGAAGGCTGGCATGAAAGAACATTCCTCTCCCCCATATCCCCCTGTCGCCCCGAAGCAGTAAAGGCACCAACCCCCGTTTCACCGAAGAGCAGCTACTTCTATAAGGGTTTAAAAAAAGCATATTTCTGGAAACTCCTGGATTAGGATGAAACGATTCATGTTTCCGTGTTCTGTCTAGTGTTTTTGCCTGATGGCAACTTTCAACATAGGGCAGCCAGCTAATATTATTTTACACAATCATTCATTTGGAACTCGGAATGATCACCGAAGCGTAGCTGAATGCATGATAGTTGATGATTAGCATTGTACTGTCAGACCACAAGCTAATTATAATCTTCCTCGCTGAAATCAATCAAACCTGTTTGGTTAAAACGCTGGGCGGACACTAATCGGACAGGTTAATACCTGGGTAGATATTAACCTGATTGGTTGACACCTAGGCGGACGTCCTATCGAAGTTGTGTGGCTCTTGACACGTGCGTCTAGTTACGGCTACCGGGGACGGGACTGTCGCTCCAACTTGTACCTGCTCCCGACGGGAGAGACGGTCTACTTCATTGCGTCTGTGGTGGTCCTCTACAACGTGGACGAGCAGTTCCAGAGGCACTACACGGGGCACACTGACGACATCAAGTGGTGAGAAGGAACGGAATGTGACTCTAGACCACATTCAAGTAATGGGGGGGGGGGGGTGTTAACAGCTAGGAGCTGTTCTTAGGCACAACACAACGCAAAACGCCTGGTCGCACCGCGAAGCAACGGTGTGTTCGTCTGTAGACCTCGAACCCCTGGGGTTTTGGTTATTATGTACTGTAGTAACAGCAGTGAAAGGGTTCTGTGATGTCACGCGGTGGAATAGAGTTTCACTTGACTCTGATTTCAGCTGATCAGCATTCTGGATCTGAACCACCTAATTATTCCTGATGACGAGTGCAGTGATAGAATTTCAATCCGTGGTGAATTTGTAACGGTGGTCTAATCTGGCCGCTGTACACTGTACTTCGCAAAAGTAAATTATTACGGCCTAAGAATCAGAGTTGTACTCGAGCCACTAACCAAATTGACCCCTAAATCCCCATCACCATTGCAGACCAAGAACATTCAACATGTCCAACCGGGCCTTCAGTGTGACACGGGATGTAACAGTAGAACAACATGCTGTATACCATACGAACAGTCTCAGCACATTTAGGACAGAATATTATTTTTCAACCAGTCTTTCAGGAGTTCAAAGTGTATGTTTGTCTCTCTGTTCTATAGCCTGGCTGTCCATCCTGATAAAATCACCATAGCAACAGGGCAGGTGGCAGGAACCTCTTCAGATGGCAAAGTAGGAGACCTCTCACTCTCACATTAGTTTCGACCGAGGTCTGTTTGCTCATTAAATCACCTCAGATGTTGTGTGCCTGTGTATTTCTTTTGTGCACTGACAGCAGCTGGCTCCTCACGTGCGTGTCTGGGACTCCGTGAGCCTCAACACACTCCATGTTCTGGGGACGGGTTTCTTTGACCGCGCCCTGGTTTGCCTCGCCTTCTCAAAATCGGTGAGCTGGGAACCTTAATGAAAGGAAGGTGTATAGAGAGTATTCAGGGGACGTCACGGCTGCTGATCTCCTGAGCGTTCTCAGATCAGACCGTTGTTATGGATCCATCACAAGCACCACGTTCTGTGAACACAAGTCCACATGGCAGAGAATTACAGTGTGGCAGGACACAATAGCAACTGCTGTCGCCCTGGCACCATTTGACCAGCGCCAACATCACCGACCGATACCACGGAAATGTGTCGCACCATATAATAAGCAGTACGGTCAAACGTTTGGACACACTCAGCCACGTTCACAGCTGAACATTTAAACTTCCCCGCAATGTATAACGGATGTAACGGCCGACTGGTTGAACCCGATTCTGATCCGATCCCTGTTGATCTGTGCAGAACGGGGGCGGCACGCTGTGCGCGGTGGACGACTCCAACGACCACGTTCTCTCTGTGTGGGACTGGCAACGGGAGGAGAGGCTGGCTGACGTCAAGGTGAGCGCCCGTGGGTTGACCTCAGTCACGAGCTGCTCCTGTCTTCTCTGCTTAACGGGATGAACGTAGAATGGTTGAGCGCTCTGATTATGTATATATTTACACACACGTTTGATCATTAAACGTATGTACAACTTTTCTACCCAAGAACTGGTATGGTACGATGTAATTGTACGATGTTTCCTGTTGATTCGTCGTCGAATTGCTACCTCACGGTCTAATTGTTTGGGGCAACTTTGACCCCCCCTCCCATCTCTTATGTTCTCTGCCGATTAAACAATACGGTCCCGTTTTGTTGGTGACCTAATACACATCAAAGCACGAGATTGATGAGCCTTTCGCCTCTTCACACCTGCCTCCAAAGACATTGACACAGTTTTTTTACACTCCATCTTTGAGCTAAATTCTAGGTATTATTCTGACAGTCCAACAATTGGGGTCCAAGAAAAGCGCTCTTGGCCATTTGGATTCCAAGTTGGATTTTTTTGGGCATTTAAAATGTCCAAGCGTGTTTTCTGCATGTCTAAGCGGAAATGCTCTTGCGATTTCTGCGTTTAAAGTTGGTTCAACCGTTGCTTATTGAGACTCACCCTTCTCCTGGAACAGGCGGAGTCCGAGGCTCTTCGAGATGTGGATCTGGTAAGGGTCAGCCTTTTGAAACACGTATGACGATAGCTGTTTCTGTCCCGTTTCAGTGTTCCAGCGAAGCGGTGTTTGCTGCCGACTTCCACCCCACAGACACCAACATTATAGTCACATGTGGGAAGTCCCACCTCTACTTTTGGACGCTGGAAAAGGGCTCGCTAGTCAAGAAGCAAGGCTTGTTTGAGGTACAACCTGAGATATATTACTTATATTTGCCTCCTGTAATTTTTTTAATTAGGTTTTAAGGGCAATTCTGGTTATGCCATTTCAGCATCTGTTTTTGCCAGAGTCAGTAGGACCAGCTGTGCTGCTTCTGATTTATGGTTTTCCATTCCATGTTAGAGAATGTCATATTTTTACTTGTTCTCTGCAGTGTTAGAGATGTCTGTGTGTTTTCTGATTATACAATTCTGTTCTGTCTCTCAACCCCAATTAAATAAAGCCAATATTTATGTTTCTTGCAGAAACAAGAGAAGCCCAAGTTTGTCTTATGTGTGACTTTTTCAGAAAATGGAGACTCCATTACTGGAGACTCAAGTGGAAATATTCTGGTGTGGGGAAAAGGTAAAACTGCTATACAATTGAATGAAAACCAAAGTTTGAGCAAACAAGTTTGTACTGCACTGTTTGTCAGCTCTAATGTCTAAAAGCAAAGCCCAAATACATCATGTCTAGGCTATTGAAGATTGAACATAATTCTTTAACACCAGAATTCTACGCTTGGTTATTGCGAGGCACATAGATTCTGGTCTCCATTTTGGTGGAAAGTGTTGTATTTTTATGTTTAAGTTGCACATCTATCTCTTTCCCACGATGGTTAAACTCTACATTTTAAATGTGTGTTGTGAGGATTCTTAAAAAGGTGCTCCATTCTCATTTCAAGGGAGGAGTTCAGAGAGACATATAAACAGTGATGTTGCTTCTCATTCTCCTGGCATGAATGGATATGAGTCATTGTAGACTTCAAACAGTTTGTCCGCCCATAAAATGAATATGTCTTTACAATTCCCACTTTTCATCTGAAAATACGAAGGACAGTGTGAAAAGGCTGAAATTCTGGAAAGTTACTTTAACTCCCAGGTTCAAGGCGTGAACCTTGAAAGAAAGCAAAGAAGGATCAAACAGATCTGAATCCATAGCCAAGCAAAATAAACAAACCTGATGAGCATGTATCTTTCTCCAGCTGCCAGTTAAAAGTTGGTGTTTGTTACGCTTGGGTTTTGCCTCCATTGCCAGATGTTGTGGCTCATCAAAGGTTCATTATGATTGTTTAGCAGGCTGGTGTGGCAACGGGGTCGTGCCTAGGTCGGAGACACAATGCCTGGGTTGTGTGAAGTGAACGGCTCCCGACCGTGGGTCTGAAATAGAACAAACAGCTGTGTCATTGCCCTCTCCAATGGTGTTCTGTCTTTGTCTCGGTCTCAGGCACTAATCGAATTAGCCACGCCATTCAGGGCGCCCACGAGGGAAGCGTCTTCGCGCTGTGTATGTTGAGGAACGGCACGTTGGTGTCAGGCGGGAAAGACCGAAAACTCATCTCCTGGGATGGCGGCTACCAGCCCATCCAGTCGGTTGAGGTGAGACACACTGTGGACTTGCGTCCGAACGCCCCGTGAATCTGTCCCGCGATGTTCCATTGTTGCCATAGCAACACGCGGTGCCTGTTCCCGCGTCGGTACAGTACTTGTTGGTAAATGTGTGCGCGGTACAGGCGGCGGTCTTGGCTGTGAGATGAATGAGTGGATGTGTGCTTTCGAAGGAGACAGATGCGACATGCGACCCGCTTGTCTGTGTGCACATTGGAGTCGTGAATTATTCTACGTTTCATAAATATGTGGAGGTTTGTTTTGTTCGCCAGTGTTTGTAGTTCGCATCTCCCCGCTTCACACCAACCCCCGCCCCCCCCCCCCCACCCCACCACCACCACCACAACCCCTTCCCTCTTATCCGCCTGTGAAATAAAACAGCGATAAGACAAAGAGAAACAACCCTCTCGTCCACAGTGACAGGAAGCGTATGTAAGATAATATTTCTTTTGCCGCCGTTCCCAGGTTCCCGAGGCATTTGGCCCCATCCGCACTGTGGCCGAGGGAAAAGGGGAGAACGTTCTCATTGGAACCACCAAGAACTATGTTCTACAAGGCAGTTTATACGGCGAGTTCACGACCATCACACAGGTGCGTGTATCTAATTTTCTAGATCACAGAGACATTTAACCTAACGTTTTTGAAGACATCCATCGTGTTATGTGTCCTAGCAAGTGTGTATGAAATTGTATGAAATTCTGGTTCAACCAAGCCGCTGTAATTGTCCTATTTTAACTTTTGCTGTTATCAGTTCATTCATTCAGTTTTTCAGCTGATAGCTGGTTGTTCAGTTGTGTCCAATTTATCCTGGCTAGTAAGTTTTGTGAATGTTGTAGTGCTAACAGAAAACAATGTGCTTAGCTGGTGGAAGAACAAAACACCAGATAATCTTGTGGTTAGAGAATCTGACCATTAACTGAAATGTTGCTTGATTGAGTTCCAAAATATGAGTTTAAATATCAGTAATTGTGTCCTTGAGCAAGGCAGTTGCTCCTGTGTGTTGCTCTGGATAAGAGCATCTGTTACCGGACTTAAGAGTAAATGTGGTGTAAATTATGCTGACTCGCCAGGGCCACACTGATGAGCTCTGGGGGTTGGCCGTGCACCCCTCCAAGCCACACTTCCTCACCTGTGGCCACGACAAGCACGTCAGTCTGTGGGACTCCACCTCACACCAACCTGTCTGGACCAAGACCATGGAGGTAGATAGACTTTCAGACATTAACCCCTAAAGACCACTTTCAGCCTCAGAAAGTATAGGAATATAACATGAAATGTATGACTAGACATGTTCTGGGTAGAGTTACAAACATCCAGTAACTTTCCCCAAATTCCCAACTTGGTTTTCGGAAAAAGCGAGGAACATGGAGGAAGTGACAAACCTTTATTTTTATTGACCATGTGAACTTATTCAGAAAAACTGTTTTGGGCCAAAAATAGTATTGGAAAAGGACAGGTAATATATTAAGCATTGGTATTGATTCATCTTTTTAAAAAATCTGTCTCTTCGAGACAATCTAGATCTTCCCTGAAGCTAGTTATTTTGGTGTGACCTATGTGATCAGAAATATTTTTTGTTTTCTGGACAGGACGCTGCCCAGTCTGCTGATTTCCATTCCTCCGGAGCAGTGGTTGCCATAGGAACGCAGACCGGCAGGTAAAGTGATGTGGTGCCAGAAAATAATCTCACATTTCCGATTAATTAACAAAATCAATTGAAATCTGCTGATACTCGTGACAATTTAACGGTGCTTTTTGTTTTTAAAGTTGGCTTGTGAACCTGCAGGTGTGAGTGGTACAGAGTGGATGTGTTTCCTCGTTCAGAGTGGATGTGTTTCCTCGTTCAGAGTGGATGTGCTTCGATGTGTTTCCTCATACAGAGGGGATGTGTTTCTTCATACAGGTGGCTGGTACTGGACACCGACTCTAAGGACCTGGTGACAGTGCACACAGACGGCAGCGAACAGCTCTCTGTCATGCGCTTCTCTCCTGGTAAGTGGTCTTGCTAGTCCTTGCAAGATGACTATATTGACTGCGTAAGGCTTCACATTGGCTTATTACAATGACTAAGACATGTTGTAGCTCTCTGTGTAATATTTATTAATATACATGAAGAAGTAATTTTCACATTTAACATTTCTTTGGTAAATGGTTTACTATAGCAATTTGACACCTTGTGGGTTTGCGGTCAGTATAGAAGGTCTAAGAGCTCTGTCCAAGCACAATAATCACCATGCCTAAAAATCCCTACAGACCATATACCACACTCCCCTTCGTGCCTCATTGGGGACATACCAAACCTCATGCCTTTCTGACCATATATCACACTTCCTTATTGGTCATCTACTACATCCCTTTCTGCCGTATTGTCCATATGCCACACCCCCTTTTGCCTTATTGGTTATATATTATACCCCCTTGAGCCCTATTGGCCATTTTGTGTAGTATATGTTGTCAAGCGATACCAAGCTTTCTCGAGCAACAGATAAAGTCAAAACAGATATAGGTTGACATGGGCTACAGGCCAAATTATCTTTTCTAACCTTTGTCTCTTTCTCCCGTTCATAGACGGCAATTTTCTGGCGATCGGCTCTCACGACAACTACATCTACATCTATGCAGTGGTAGAAAGCGGCAGGAAGTACAGCCGAGTGGGAAAGTGCTCGGTGAGCATTTGGTATTTTTAGTACCCGCCCCCACTGCTCCTCAGCATAATGGGGACATGCTTAGTTATGCACATACATAGAGAAGTGCATTATGGTTAAAAACAAGCTGAGTCATTCATCGACTGTAGCAGGCGGAAATTGTCAGTGTCTCTCCCTGTCTCTCTCTGTCTCGTTCTCTCTGTCTCGTTCTCTCTCTCTCTCTCTCCCTCACTCTTTCTCTGTGTGCCTTTTTTGCATATTGTCTCTGCCTGTACTGCATCCCTACAATTCTCTCTCTACCTTTGTGCTGTTACTACTTTCCCTCTCTCTGACACACATTTTCCTTCTCTCCTCTGTCTCTCTATTTTTTTCCTTTCTCAGGGCCACTCCAGTTTCATCACCCACCTGGACTGGTCAGTGGATTCTCAGTACCTGGTGTCCAACTCTGGGGATTACGAGATACTCTATTGTAAGTGGGGTGATGTGCAGTAAAGCCACATTACATTTAAATATGTTCTTTTATTTTAATGTGAATTTGCCGATTATTGCCCACTGGTTGGAAAAGTGGTGCTGTCGATCCAAAAAGTGTCCTCAAACTCTGCATCAAAACGACTTCGTTCAGATTCAGAATTAAACGGCTAACTGAGGAGTTATAGTGACATTACTCAAGGATTATCCACATGCAAACAGCATGTAAGGCATCCAGAACGCATACTTTTTGTTAATCACAAAAGTCCCAGACTGGATCTGTGACTGGTCCGCGCGGTACCTCTCTGCCTGACTAATGTGCGTGTTGTTCCAGGGATCCCGTCGGTATGTAAACAGGTGGTGAGTGTGGAGACCACCCGCGACATTCTCTGGGCCACCTCCACCTGCACTCTGGGCTTCCAGGTCTTTGGTGAGCAATGTTGAAGCAGATGGATTATCTGGACTTAAAGGCTGTGTTTGTACAGGCAGCTGAGTTCTGATATTTTACTCTGATGTTTTAGCACTTATTTAAGACTGGGTATCTGTATAAACACCGCTTTTTTGGCAAGAGTCTGGCAAGAGATCAGAAGTGGGCCGCCTGTTTAAAAGGGGGACCTTGCTGAATTGAACTGTTCTGTATTAAAAGTGAGAATAACGAAGGAGACAAACTGTTACTCTGGTTCTGATCCAAAGGGTTGTGGCCTGATGGCTCAGATGGGACCGACATCAACGCTGTCTGCAGATCCACTGAGAAGAGGCTGCTCGCCACCGGAGATGACTTTGGAAAAGTCCACCTTTTCTCGTTCCCCTGCTCTCAGTTCCGGGTAAGATGGAAGGTCTGACACACATTTGACGGCATGGATGTCAAGAGCCTGTGAAGATGAAAGTGAGCCTTTCGGTTGCATTTTGAGTGATCCACTAACAGATTCACTTACCCTTTCCAGGCTCCCAGTCATGTCTATGGCGGACACAGCAGTCACGTGACCAATGTGAACTTCCTGTATGATGACAGTTGCCTGGTTTCCACTGGGGGCAAGGACATGAGCATTATCCAGTGGCAGATAGTGTGAAGGACCGTTTTCGGGCAACACAGACAGTTTCTTTATTGATCAGGGTCAGGTGACGGGGGAAGGGGTCCAGTTCCGGAGGCTTGCCCTGAAAATGGACCCAGATTTTCTCACGGCGTTAGGACGAAGTGACCCCTAGAGGCTGATCTTGAGTTGGTTTTGTGTTTATACCCCCTTAACGGTTATGTTGATGAATTCGGGGGGGCCCAAGATCTGGTCCCAGGGTTGACTTCACTCCAGCGTTCTGGCGTTGGAGACGGGTGGGTTGGGAGTGAGGAGCATTGCAACCACTGAAGGATTCCACAAGCAGTACTTTTTGTTTCCTTTTGTTGTTTCTTTCCACTAAATTCTGTATATTTCACATCTCAGGAAACCTATAGAAAAGCAGGCATCTCTTCAACTGTCAATGACCTCCCCGCTGACCTGCTACAGTCACCACCTTGGAAAGAATTTGTTTTTTTACTGTGCATGTGATCTATACTGATAACACATGCATTTTGTCCAAAAGGATGCTGATAGAGAGTAAAATTACCTAGATGCCAATTATTCCACTATTTTTCCTCATATAATCGTTATTTTTTAAGGATTAAAGCAGTTGTTCCCCTAGACAGTTGGTTACTGGGCAGTGTTTGATTTGATAGGCGGGAGGGGGAGTCTATGTTATAGAAATTATATTAAACGTTGCTGCCCCTGTCTGGCATCCTGAGGTATTGCATGGTATCTTACTGAGTACTTCAGAAAGACTTGGCAAACTATAATATGTAATAATTTCCCACTGGCATTTTAAAGCATCCTTTTAAAAAACTAACTAAAAATGTTTATTTATGAAATTCCCAAATAGCCGAACTAGGAACTATGTTTTTAACATGTCTGGATTGCACTGTCATGTCTGCTGTCGATGTCACTTCCTGAGTCTCCCTTCATTTCTTGTACAGTTCTCACGTGTGTTCTGTAAATAAGAGGTTTGTACTGATCAGACCATTGCACTGTTACTCTTTGCTCTCCAATACTGTTTTCACACTACAGTGCATAAAACAAAACAATTTTGAACTTCATTTTGAGCTTCACATTTTGTTTTTCGATCTTAGCCAGTAGTGCTTGGGGTGGCTCAGTTTGCCTCAGTTGTGTGAGAAGCCCTGCCTGTATTTGACTGGTTTATTAATGATCCAGTCTGATACGCTTTGATTACTCCAAAGCTTACAGGAGAGAACACTTCCTTAAAATATTGTGTGCGTAGCTACCGAATTGACTGTGTCACCTTGACTCCTGCTTCTTGCTCACTAGGCATATAGATCCATGAACCAAATATGTTGTGCATATTGGACACTTTCTCACAGCCAAGCAAAAAATATTGCACGTAATCTGTACCGCACTTGTCATTTCTGAACTGGACTGGTCATTTATATTGGTTTAATTTTTCTTTATTAGTCATAAACAGTGATAAAAAAATTGAATAAAAAATGTAACTCACCATAGCATGCATCCCTTTGAAAATCGATAGAAAGGTATTGCCGTGTATAGAACTGCAATCATGCCTTTCTGACGAATAATCTTTAGCTCTATTGAGTACATTTCTATCTGCAACGTCCCAACCCGGTAGCCCGGGTTTCCTGAGGGGTAGCCCGATTTTTGCAGATGCAAATATAGGTCAGGGATTCATTCAAATCCGCAATAGCAATGTTTACGGGGGGTTTTAATATTCTGCTCGTGCCCAGAAACCTGTTATTCTGAAAACTGAAGAATAACTTTCAGGAGTGACGCACTGTTGGTAGTAGTAGCTTACTAGAAATATTAGTAGGGTTACTCATAGCAGCGGTAGTTGTAGTAGGTGTTTAAATATTACCAACGGCCAGTTTCTGAGGATAATTTGATCATTGGAAAGATGCGGGTTTGAGGGAATCGAGTTTTGTGTTAGATTGGATGGACCTACGCAAATGGCATGTGACCATAACAATGAAACCACGAAACCTTCCCTTTGGTTATCATAAAAAAGAAGACGGTTGGTTTAGAGTTGGTGTGAATGTTGAAGACATCAGAAGCCTTGCAGAGTTGGTTGTAGTCCTTGTTTGGGTGTATTAATAATGCAGAACACTACCATTTAGAGTGAATGTTAAAATGCAAATTTCATCAAAACACTTAGAAAAACAGTACTAATTTGTTTGACAGTAAAGACGATCTGAAATTCCTTCAAACCTTGGTGTATGTCTTTCTTACTGACGTTTTGAAATTGCAAAGTTTGGGGGAGAGGAAGATGAGTAGGATGATGAAGCAGTTCTAGGTCGTCGTCACTAGTGGGCAGCAATGGACTGGTAGCATGATGTTGTCGGCGATTCTATGAAATCTCCACCTTTACAAAACACTACGAATACTAGAGAAATATGGTTCCTGTGAGGCTACTGTCAGACAGAGACCCCAGTCTAAATTGATACCAACGCAACCGTCATTTGAACATGGAATTAAGGATGCAAGCAAATAAACGGAGTGCAAAGCTTTTGAGAGAGAAGGAGAAAACATTCGGATCCGCTCCTTTCAATTGAGTAACAGACTGCCATTGCATTGCCAGCAGGCATTCATAATTGATGTGCATTGGTGTATGATATTTTACTTCTATAGAATTAGAACGTGCGGCTTTACAAGGGGAAAACCGATATACGTACATTTCTTCATGTCATCGTCTCATTGAATAGGAGAGAAAATGAGGTAAGCAATTAGCATGTGTTGGGGTTTGCAATGCCGCGTCATTTGTCAGAACACGACATGATGTTGGCGTTTAATTACGTGCATGTGAACGTTTCCAAAACATTCATGACCTGAACGAAATATTGTAAATCGCAGCATGCTATTTACAAAGTAGCACGTGTTTCGTCTACGTT
Organism: Esox niger; assembly: GCA_016801105.1. Lineage (NCBI taxonomy): Eukaryota > Metazoa > Chordata > Actinopteri > Esociformes > Esocidae > Esox > Esox niger. The sequence goes on from JACXGJ010006853.1 coordinate 22,674, forward strand.
TAATTACACAATAGAGAAATCTTGATTTTTGATGGATCACGGGTCCAATATACCCCAACGCCCATTGTGTGTTAATGGACATCGTAATTACATAATCCATACGATTTTGTCCTTCAGCTCTTGCTTATTCTTTTGTCATTCAACACAAACCTACTGGGTGAATATGCGGCATTGCACTGCCTGCATGAAATATCATGTTGTCATGGAAACCAGACCACACACATAGGCTATATTGCGATACAGGCCGAGCAATCCTATTATTGACTGGTCTAGCGGTACTACGACCAGCCAACGGCATTACCACGCCTACGGACTGGCAGAGACAATGGAATAGGTGTGAGCTCCGTTGCGAATTGACGGTACTGCTGCTTTCACGTTTCATCAATGGGCGGAGGCTGACGATTGTATCCTCGCGCGTTTAACATAAGTAGGCCCATGTGTCAAAAAATATATGTTGCCCTTTCGCTCATCTGCGTTTTGGGACATTTGGACATGCATGAAGAGGCCTTAACCAAAAGCCTATCTGAAAGCTCTTTTCAGGAATACAGTAGGGAATCTCCGTGATTCGGTTCGTGCATTGAATAGTATGCCTGCGTGTAGCTGCCATAATCCAAAGCAATAATTCAAAATGTTTTAAGATGTAGATTTTCCTGACTGTATCCCTGTACTTTGCACTTAAAACAATATCTTATATGAGCAGTCAGTATGGCAGCTGAGCGGAAGAACGTGGCCCACGTGGTCAGGGAACGGAACCGTTTGTGGTCGCACACGTGACGGTCCTCGTCGTAATAGTGGCGGGGGCTGCGATCCGATCCGATCCTATGCTTGGACGTTAATTGACACCTGAAACGTCTTATCACGCCTGAACGGGTATTTTAAGTTTCCACATCATCAATTTATTGCAGTCTGTCAGCTGGTGACAAGGTGGATGACGTGACATATCCATTTGTAGATGTGTTTGAACTCAGAGCTGCATAGAGTGTGAACATTTGACTAGATAGCGCATTTATTTATTTACCTTTATTTAGACAGATAAATCAACTGAGAGCAAGATCTCTTCTACAGCTAAGCCCTGTATTACGACAATAAAAACATACACAATGGAAATAAAAAATACATTATCAAAAATAATCACAATTGAAAATAAAATTGTAATTTATAAGAAATGTAAAATGTGTTAGAGGTACTAATACATTTAGCGTAAGATCACTCTAAATGGCATTCCATGAGTGGGACAAAGTTTTCAAAATATTTTTTTCCAGTTCTGAATAGGGCTGCGGTTCTGAATAGGCCCGCAGTGTTTCCAGCAGTATCCAGTCTTGAGAGAGTGTTTGGTAACTGCTGTTCTTCCAACTAATTTTGTCTGTTAGATATTTAAGAAGATTTTTACTACCTTATGTCAAAACATCTACCAATGTCTGGCCCTTCTAGATGTCATTGACTCCAAGTCGATTGAAGCATGAAACAGACAGTATTGAGCGTGAACACATTTCCACCAATGATTAAACGCGATGCTGAATGACTGACTCCTTCCAGATATTTGAGTACAGTGGCTGAGGCATGCATATATAGTATATCACCATAATCTAGTGGCAATGTCAGATATACTGCTTGCACAGAATCTTTCCTATGCAAATGTGAAAGTCATTTATTTCTATACGAGAAACCAGTTTTAATCTGGTGTGCACCATCTTGTTAATAAGAGATAGTCGTAGCATGTAGCACTGTCATCAGCATTGTAATAAATCCACTCTTAGAGAGATACAAATGTCATTAATATATAGACTGAACAATATAGGACCCAAAATTAAACCCTGTGGAACTTCTTTCTGGGCTACAATAAATGTGGATTTAATTCCATCAGATGTAGACTGTTGCTTAGACAATTTTGAAACCAGAGGCAAGTGTCCTGTTCCAGGCCTATAGAAGACCGCTTTTTCAATTAGATTGAGTGATCCACTGTATGGAATCTATTCACCAATGCCTCCAGGATTGTAGCAAGGGTTAAAGATTGAAATATTGGGTGATAGTTATCAAGGACACTGGTGTCCCCAACCTTATGCAGTGGGAGCACTTGAGTGTTATTCCAGACTTTAGGGATGACCCCCAAAATGTTTATTAATGTTGGAGTGAATATTTGCGTGTCCGCTCCAGAGATATTTGGAGCAGAACTAACCAAAAAGCCTGGATCTAGCATATCAGCACCTGTGATTTTCTTAGTGTCCACAACTAGGAATGAATCAAGCACCTTTTTTTAAACAGACTCTCTGACACTCTCTCACCCCTTTCTCTGACTCTCTCCCTCTCTCACTCTTGCACACAAACACACTCTCACACTCACGCTATTTACCCTTCTAAGCCAGCTGCAGTCTTCTTTCTTCCCATTGGATGGTGGAATCTTGTGCTTCTGCCATAGGATCAGAAACAATATACATACAGGTTGTACCGGTTAGGAGAATTCACGCAGCAGGTTAGGAGAAACCGCTGTTGGGCCGGGCATTGCTTGAATTATAAACATTTCCCTGTTCTGACTCAAACATTCAACTTTCATAACACTTTGCCATTTTGCTGCAGACGATATCTGTTATATGTTCCTACACTCAGCGGTGCTACAATGTCCAAACATTGTAGCACTAACTTAAACACTACTGTAGGGCTAACCTTAGTCCACAAAGCCCCTGTCGTTCACTCAAACACACACACACACAATTTTGCATAATACATAAGAAAATAATCACACCCCCCACTAAGAGGAAGGGTAGAGAGGTAAATATAGTGTATTTTGAAAATCACCATAGACAGTGTCACTCTGGGCTAATGGTATGTCCCCCGTGTTATCACATTCTGCCAGTGTGACATCACTGAAATGCCCTTCATCTAGATTTTACAAGCCTTGCATGTGGATCTTTCTCATAAACTTGCGTGCAATACTTTATGATTCACCTCTTGTCTCATTTGGAGAAAAAAAAGATGATTTTGTGTGTGTCCTATATGTTGCTCTTGGAAGCTATCCAATCCAAGTCCTCTGGCCTGTGTCTGGGTAGAGGCTTTTCTTTCAGCCAGGAGACCACAGGGAAGTCTTTAATCTTCGGTGGGACACATGGTGAAAACTCGGGTATGAATTCAATGAAAATGATTGGTTCCCCCTCTGCGCTTGCATTTCACTCAGCTACTTTCTTATGCTGGGCTATTTATAGCCGTCATGTTTTATCGTGCAATGATGCGTCTGTGTTCTCCCTGCCAGCCACACTCAGTCATTGCATATGAACGGATCCACTGGGAAACGTTAATTCAGGAGGATTTCTGGGCGCTGTTGCCACGGTGACTCATCCGCCGAAGAAAGGTAGAAGGCTCTGTGAAAATGCTGAATAACGCGTTTTCCTACAGACTTCTCCGATCATGGGCGTTTTTTGGTGTGATCCGGCTCATCGAGCCGGGATCATATCATCAACAATATGCCGGATCCCGCTTCTCAGTGTAGAAATCAACCGTACTTGAGGTTTCAAATGACTGCCCCCAGGAGAATGACACAGAAAAATTTCTTGGCGCGCTGTTTGGGTATTTGTGTGGGGTGTGTGGCAAACTCATCATCAGAACAGACCCAATTCCACCCTGTTTTATATCTGCTGTGTCACTGGAAACTCCTACTACCGTATCCATCCCTATACATTGTTCGATTCCAACGCAGCATACCGATTCACGTTTGCATGAGTTAGGTGGCGTCTCATTAACTAGCGGCGCCACCGGTAAACGTTGTAACATCGAAGTGAACAAGCTGTGCAGCGGTAAAATAGAAATCATGAACAACCTGCTGATCCATATTTTGCGAGTGCTGTTTGTTTTTGACTATGTCGCCAAATTGTGTAGCTATTCGGTTATGAGGTTGGTTCATCTAAAATGCGCTAACATTTTGACACATTCCATCTGCCCTTCACTTTGCTGTTTGGTATCGACAACGGCCATAGTAGGTCGGTAGCACAAACAGATGGTGAACCAGGCTATCATACCATGCTTGTTCACTGGTTCCAGGGATCATTTGGCTCTTTAAGTGTTTCCAGTGGATGAAAGTCCCTGGAGGAAGCACAGTCCTCAGAGTGGTTGTGAGTGAAGAGCAAGGTTACAGAGCTGATAGGATCACATGTTCTCTGACTCTCTCTTAGTGACTCGTTCTGAGTGTATCTCGGACTCTCTGACACTCGCCCACCCCCCTCTCGGACTCTCCCTCGCTCACTCTTGCACACAAACGCACTCTTACATTCACGCCTTCCGAGTATCTGCGATTTACCCTCTAAGCCAGCTGCGCTGTTCTTTCTTACCATCGGATTCTTGTGCCTCTGCAATCGTGGTTCATTTTTACCCCTCTGGAGAAGACGGAAGATGAAGTGTGCGTACTGCATGCTCTCCGCTCTCACCGATGTGTTCCCTTCTGCATAACCTTCCCCACATTACATCTTATGCGAAACGATCCACCGATTCCTCCGTTGCTACCATCTGCCAAGCATGTTTTCCTTTGACGACTTTGGGTAAGGATGAAAACATTTCTCACTCGGTCTCTTGAGTTTTCGGTTGATGGTATAGAATAGACAGTTCAGGGCAGATGAGAAATAGTGCTGTTAGATAATTCTTGACTACAAAAACGATGTTCCTAATTTAGGTATGTTACTGGACTACGACGTAAACAGGCTTATAAAATGTTTATGGGCTGATGAAGAAATGTTACAGTATTAGTCTTGCTAGGTATTTACACAACTAAAACCCTGTCTTCAGCTTTATAAACAACCACAGAATTTTCTGTTTGTGTCAGTGGGAGCACTTTCTACACCCGCTTCTTGTCAGATGTTAGCTGTTCCAGGGAATTTCCTTCACTCCACTGAGCTTGGGAGACTGCAGCCCGCAGTTCAGTCCCTACAGAGGAAACCATTTGACAAATCTCTTCCACACATTTGCCTGGAAAATAGAGATGAGTTTCAATCAGTTTGTCCGCTGCGCTTCAGAGAGGATTGATCCCATCTTCCGCCTGTTGTGTAAAGACTGTCTATGCTTAGAAATGCTAAGCTGCAGCTAATTTGCGTAGTGTAGAGTAATAGGACTCTCGCCACAGGGGGGCTGGTCGGGTCTCTTAATAACATGCAGTTGGAGACTTAAGAGACTGGGAGCAGGTTTGGGGTCAATCACAATTGGATTCAGTCAGTTCAGGAATCAAACAGAAATTCAATTTTCCTACATGTCCTCATAGATGAAATTTGACTGATTTCAAGTGGATTTGGCCCAGATTGAGACACTGTGATTTGGCAGGACTGTATATACCTTTTTGCATTGTATTCATTCTGTGCCGTTGAGAAGAGCAATACAAGGGACAGCATAGACATTTCTGTTACAGTCTGTCAAGTGGTTTGCAAGGATGTGTCCTGATGAACACAAGCAATGTGGTGCAGTCGTAAACAGAAGAATAACCTATAGACGCTCTCTATTAGGCATCTCGGGAATCTTGTGAAATTGTTTTGTTTGTGCACTGTGTGTTGACTTGGAGTGGGTAGTCCGCTGTTTGATAGGGTATTTCATGCAAATGCCAGCAGACAAATGCTTTCTGTCAGTGCGTGAGGCTTACCACTGACAGAAAGTACAATGATGATGTAACTAATCTTTGGAGGGAGTTAGAGCTTTAATGGTGCTGTCACTTAACAAACGGAATGCAATTAACCCCAAAGTAAACTCAGAAGGGGGCCACTAGATATTTAATTGTGTAATTGTTAGCTTATACACTGATGAGCTTGTGGAAAAAATGGATGAAAATAACATTCGCTGTGAAATTACAAGAATATTGTTTTTGACCTGTTCAGGAATGTATTTACCTTTATCGGCCATTTTACTGTCTGCATTGTGGAACAACATTGCCTCATGACCTTGGGGAGCTTTGCTGTGGCTGAACCGGCAGTTATTGGCTTTTAAACGACCTCAGCCTTTATCTTCCTGTTCTCTTTAACCCTAACACACCTTCTTTCTCTCTGTCTCTCTTTAATCTTTTTTGTCTCTCTGTCTGCCTTTCTCTCCCTCTATCATTCTCCCCGAAACTCTACTCCCTCTGCGATCCTTTTATGACGATTGACACTAAACATGAAGCAGATGAAGTATGTTAGCTGTTAGCCTAACACTGCGCCTAAGCCTGACAGTGCTTCCTCGGGCCCATAACTGGCAAGCTGCTAAACTGCTAAAATGGCTGCAATGCCCCTTTAAGGATGAAGATTAGCCAGAATTAACCTGCCTGAAAAGATGGCGGATACTCTGTAAATATAGTCTGATCAGGCTGTTTCCTGTTTAAAAAAGATACGTTCCAGTCTGTTTAACAGACTGGGTCACCCGTACACACAGAGACTAGCCGAAGCTGATCTTAGTCCACTGACTTCCACTGAAACGCGGGAATGAAGCCTGTGGCCACAGCCCCCTCATCTATCTGGTGCCTTAACAGAGGGCTCGGGATGGAGGTTTGGGGAGGGGCTTGGAATGGAGGTGGGGGAGGGGCTTGGGATGGAGGTTTGGGGAGGGGCTTGGAATGGAGGTGGGGGAAGGGGCTGTAGCCATGTGTCTCCTACTTAACCCCTTTTGTCTCCTTGACGACCACTGAGCTCGTCTTTACAGCAATTCCTTTGATCTTGGAAGACTTGCAGCCTGCTAGAATGATCTGCACTGTCTTGGACGTCTCTAGCTCCTGTGTTTAACACCATCATGGTATTTGCCACTGGCTACTGTGTTAGTAAGTGGCCATAATGGATCCCTGTTGACATCCAGCTGGGATTTTGGATTCCTGGAACAACAGGCGCACTGATGGTAATTCACCATGACAACCGTCTGGAGCAGCCCAGTGGGTCCCACAGTTCTGTATGGTGTCCACCAATCCGAGGGAGACTGATTTGACCAACTGAAAACACTAATTTCACGAACAGTTGGTTGCCCTCATTGACTTCTTGTCAACTGGTCAGCCTGTAGCACAATTCATAGAAATACGCATGAATAGAACAAGTGTCCACTGTCTTGTTAAACGATGACCCAGCTAGTGGTCTGTTTCAAACACGACCTGGAGATTCTTATTTCTGTCAGCGTATCTATCATATCTATATCAGAGCTACATGTGTTATGACATTTAAGATTGTTCATATTTTTTGTCTGACACAGAATGTGTCACTGTTATAGAGGGTGTTTTGCTTTAAGGGATGGAAAATCGTGTGACAGCTCATCCAGTGTGGTTTAGTTTAATGCAGTGTACTTTAGTGTTATTTAGTCCACTTTACTATAATATTTTGTAGTGCCGTTTATTTTAGTGTGTAAGTGCAGTTTATGTCAATTTTAGTTGGTGCACTTTACTTTAGCTTCATTTTGTGCAGTGTACTTGAGTGTTACTAACTTTAGGGTTATTTAGTGCAATTTCTTAAAGTGTTTTGTAGTGCAGTTTACTTTAGTGTTTTAGTGCAGTTAACTTTTGTGTTGTTAAGTGCATTGTACTTTAGTGTTGTTTAATGCAGTCAACATTAGTATTATTTAGTGCAGTGTACTTTAGCATTGTTCAGTGCAGTGTATTTACTGCAGTTTATTGCAGTGTAGTGTAGAGTTAACTGTACACTTTGTCAACCACCTACGATTACTCAAGTCACAACATTACATTTTCTGATTGTTTGTGTGTCATGGTACCGCATTTTTGCTGAGTGCGCGTGTGTGTGTCTGTCTGCGCATACAATTGTTTGCGCGCGTGCCCGCCCCCCCGCCCGCCCGCGCGCGTGTGTGCGCGTCTGTGTATGTTTGTGTTTGTTTGTGTATGTTTCTCTGCAGCCCCACAATAGACGTGTGGGCCCTAGAACTATCAACTACATGTATTGACAGACGTCACTCCATTATCCTCCCACTGACTTCTGGGTAAGTCATGCTTGAGGGGGCAGGGCGGAGCATCCCAATCGATAGGGACTGCCCCACATGCTGGGTGGCCATGGCAACAGCTGGCTGCTGGTTGATTAAGGACGGGGGGGTGATGTACACAACGATGTGGGGGGGGGAGGCCTGCTGATCAGCAGGGCTTATGGAACCAGCTAGGTCAACCAGCTCTGTGTTCATGATTGTGTTTGTGTGTGTGTGTGTGAGTGATTGGGTGTGTGTTGCTCTCCCTGGCCCCTGTCCCAGCTTGGCAGGGGGTTGGGGTGGGTGGATATGGGCTAATCTCCCAGGGGCAAACAGCAGCCCAACAGCAGCAGAACAACAGCACTTAGAGGGGCCAGTCCTGGGAGCATCCCCACTTGGTGTCTGTCATGTGACCAGCGGCCCAACTCAGTGGCCCGGAGTCACTCATCTCTTTGTTGAGGATTAGTCTACTTGAAGGGAGAAAAAGGGGAGGATTATTTTAGCATTTTTTAATTGAGAGATTTACATCTACACACAAGCTTGTTTTGATAACAGCTGTCAAGTTGGTGGACTGGCAGGATTTGTGGTGTTCATGTTAAGAGGACGGGGAAACATCTGATCTGTCGACTTCAGTCTTAAATCGCTGCGTGACATACTGGAAGCAAGCCCAGTAATGGAACACTGAGGTCGTTTTGTGACAAGAAAAACAAATACTTTTATTTATTAATACAGTGTTTTTATCCTGTCAGTATGGACATCCACCAACTTGAAGCATTGCGCTTTTACATGAGTCAGAGTGTCAGCGATTCTGGGCTCTTCTACAGCAACTTCTCTGCCAGGTTGGTTGTATTTCCGTAACACCATGTCAATTTCATGAACCCGCATTCATAAATTGTATATAAACAGCTTACAAGAAATGAACACACTTTAAAAACATGCATACACATGCGTGAACATTTTAAATCTGATTATTGAATGTTATTCTAAATGGTAAGATGGCTAACGTGGCCGTTCGGCAGCTGTCAGGGAGGTTAGTGATAGAGAGTTTGTTTTTGACTGGGAAACAACAAAACCTTGTGAAACTCAAATCCGAACTCACTCACAGCCACCAGTGCACACAGCAGAGTTTTAATGTTTTATTTTAAATGGAGCCTGTGTCATTCTGAATTCATCTTTAAACATCCTCACAATCACCAACGTACTGAGCTAAAGGCATTTATGTAACGGGAATTGTAGACACAAAAATACTGTACTGTAGTATGTAATTGGAGTGCTGACAGTCTGTGTGGTCAAAGAAAATGTAGAACATTTCTATTTTGACTCTGCGAGTTCTCCCATTGGTTGCTTATTCAACCAACGAATTGGAAACGGGCTTGACTGAAATGACATGAGAAATCACTGAAATGGGCGTGTTGCCTGAAATGGCATGTCTGAAGTGAGTTCCTCTCCTTTCCTCGACGTTGTCTTTAACCCTCTGTTTGCTGATGAGCAGGTCAGGGAGAGAAACACCTACTCACTAATAATGACCAGAGGGGAACAGCGTTATGTGAACGTCAGACTGAGCAGGCTTTGAGACCGACTGCGTTGTGCCCTCTGGATAAACACACATTGTTTATGTGCAGGGACGTGTTTCATTCACACCCGTATTGAAGACAGCGCTCCGGGCAACACGACATGTGCTCTTATACTCCTCCTGAAAAGATAGATGTTTTGTAATGGACCCAGGTTGGGTACAGTGATGACTGGATCACCGGGAATCGTCGGTGCTGTGCACAGGGCTTGCAACCCAGCTAATGTGTTGCATATTTGGTAATGCATCATAAGATAATGTGATGACAGGATGGTTACCACGAAATGTGTCTTTTTCTTTCGAACTAGTTAGTACACCGCTGCAGGGCAGCACACAATTAGCAAGAACTGTCTTTCTTTCTACTTAAAGCATGACCCGGTGGGTTCTACTAAAAGCATGACCCGGTGGGTTCTACTAAAAGCATGACCCGGTGGGTTCTACTAAAAGCATGACCCGCCGGTGATTTCTACTCAAAGCATGACCCGGTGGTGGTTTCTACTCAAAGCATGACCCGGTGGTTTCTACTCAAAGCATGACCCGGTGGTTTCTACTCATAGCATGACCCGGTGGTTTCTACTCAAAGCATGACCCGGTGGTTTCTACTCA